>JAFVLL020044454.1:20249-66711 GCA_021397915.2 Tor tambroides | reverse complement strand
GCTTAAGGACGTGTCACTCAACTTGTTTTGACTCTCCTTCATTCCTCTTTCTTTCCTTCTTTCTTTCTATTCTGTATGACATACATCATCTATCACATAAAAAAGAACAGAAATATTTCATCCAAAAGATAACATATTTGACTGATGTGTGAAAAGACTCGAAATGCGTTCTAAATCTATGGGCTTTATTCATGAAACATGAGCCAAATGAATTTCTGCGTAAATCGCTCATAAGTCAATTGTTGCATAATTCAATGGTTTTACATACGGTTTACACAGAAATTCGTTCTGCTCATGTTTCATGAAAAAGGCCCAGTGCGTCTATCAGTCAGTCCAATTTCTCTCTCTCATGTGTATTTGAGACTATAGGCTTGCCAGAATGGTTAAAAACTTTTAAAAAACGGCTTTGAAATAGTTTCCGATCACTTCTTGGATCACTTCTTATCTCATGACGGAATCTTTATCTTGATAGACACTTAAGACATTATTAACAGCTCTGTTTTTTTTCCAGCAGTATAAAAGTACATCTGCTTTCAATATTTCTACCTGAGCTCATGACGAAAATGTACCTGTGGGAACTTTTTCGCAAGACGCTAATCGAGCACTTGTAATCGTTTTCATACACAGTTATGATTGCAGCTCCATATTTTCCAGATGTAACGAGCTTGCTCGGTAGCTCAGCTGACACGGAATTGGATTTAGGATGCGCAATCTTTAGGTACAAATCCCGTCAAAAACATAACTCACGATGAAAGAGCTGAAAGATGAGAGATCGAAAAACAAGCTAAAACGGCATGTTTGCGTTTTTACGTCACATTCACTTTTGTCCATACTATCAGGTAGGTTTAAGTGTAGTGCAGATGGTACGTTATTTTAAAATGTCACGGAGCATTAGACTTAGGCCGCGTGTCCACCAAAGCATTTTCCGCCGCTAGCATATATTTTCAATTGTTCTCAATGGGAGCGCGCGTTTCTTAAAATGCCAGGAGCGTGCCGAGCGCTGAGTGTCTTTCGCGCTGAACGCTGAGAGTTCGGGCGCTTTTTTCCTAGGTGCCGAGAGTTGAAGAATGTTCAACTTTGAGTAAAACGCTGCGCTCATCACTGTCACTTTCTAGTCAGCCAACCAATCAGAGTGGAGGAAGGGTGGGACTAATACCGACAACCCTGCTTGTACTACGACTGAACAACATTGGAGAAGTTAATATTGCTGGTCTTTAATATTTATGTCTTTACCAGATGGAAATGCCAGACTACCATATTATTGTTATGAAAAATAATGCTTGGAGAAACATTTCATTCGCGACTTGTCTGCCACCCTGATAGCACACGCACATCTATTTGACGTCTGCATTTACATCTGCAAGACGTATTTTTTATAGTGTTTGCTCATCTGCAATACGTCTATAGGACGTCTCCTTTTAGATGTCAAATAGACGTCTATTAGATGTCTTTAAGATGTTTATGATTTAGAATGTGTCAGACGTTTGTAGACAGCAGATGCTTTCCAGATCAAGAGATCTTTAACTGACATCTTGCAGACGTACGTGTGCTATCTGGGCATACACTTCAGCAGATATTTGGTATCATAGCAACCACAGCGTCTTGACGGAAAAAAAACGCTGCGCTCTCAAGCGCTCATAGCTGAGCATTTTCAGCAGAACGCCTGGCGTTTTCAGTTGGCTAAAAACGCTTTGGTGGATACGCGGCCTTACAGCGCCACTCAATGGACATTTCAAGTCATAACTGCGGTGACACCTACAAAACCAACGTCACATAAAACATACCATATGTACGTTCATCTGTTCCGGGGAAAAAACCGAACACTCTTTTAGCGTCACTCAGTGGACATTTCACATCAAATATGTCAGGGAACGTACATGGCGGTACATATTTCGCATCTTACACAAAAGTTCCCACAGGTATGTTTCGTCATGAGATCAGTTGCAAAATGTCATTTATTTGTCATTATTTTAGCACACCACAATCTATTTTATGTCTTATTATAGATTGTGGCTTATTGACATCTATCTATCTGGTATAGTCTAAAATATCTATACATCTGTTAGTGAAACATACTGTTAGCATTTTAAACAGCCAATTCAGTTGTCTGGATTGCAGTTTTGGAGTGATGCTGTACAATCTCAAGTCGGTTTATGTAAGTCTGCTGCATTCACAAGACGAGGAATTGCATTGTGCATATTTCATTCAGTAGTAAATTTTTGAGGCGCATTCGTGCTGTTACCTGATTTGCATAAATAAAGGTGCTAAAACATAGCAGACGGTGAGTGAAAATAAACAATGCTATCATTGGACACAATTCATAATTGAATTCCCCACGATATGTTTATTTAGAAAAGAATGTTCATTGCAAGATGTCGTAGAATCCTCATTCCAAAGACGTTTGTAATGACAACCACCAAACACTCAGATGAGCGAACTAACCTGTACCGGGTGGTTTGTTCCTAAAATATTTCAAAATGTTATGAAAACATTTTGTAGGCTCATTGGTTAGAAAAAACTCATTCTTTGGACTCGGACATGTTTTCCTCCCACAGAGTGCTTATACACTACCCATTAAACTGAAAGACGCGTAACACGTAATTCAGAACCGGGCTCGAATACCACAAAGAATCAGTTATTCATTAGACGGCAAAGCGCCGCTTTAAACATGTGTTGATTCCAGCCACATGCCGTAAACATGTCTGTGCAGTTTGGTGTGAGCGGTGCAGATGTTTCTGCCGTTGATAATGCCATTATCTCTGGGACTATAATTACCGACAACGAGTCTCGTACGGTCATATGAGCCTCTGCATTCTTCAGCATATTTCTCGCAATGCTTCTTTTTCTGTTCTTTCTTTTTTACAGGAGCAAACAGCTGCTTTATCCCAGAGGCAGTGTCCTCCTCCCAGACTTACATTAAACATAGTCTTTACCTTCCTGAAACCAGAGAGCATCTGTGCCTCTTCCTGCCAGAGAAGTCTGGTTACAGCTGTCTGCAGAGAGGTGGGGCGTCGTCAGGGAAACCGCTTCATTAGGGGTGTAATTAACATCCGTGCTAGACAATGGATGCCATGGTGATAGACTCATTTTCAGTGTGCTAAGGGATGACGTTATGCAGGTGATGGGATGAGTCCGCGTCATGCTTTTACATCACAGTGATGTGTATAATACCAAATTAGATAGTCAATGGCATACTGAAAACAAGGCGGTGAGGGATGTAATCGCAGTCTGTTCAATATATTTTTACATTTTAATATTTTTATGTACAAACCAACCATTGAAAATTCATCAAATTTACATGTTGAACAGACTGTACTTCTGTCCCACACCTCCTTGTTTCCATTTCCTGAAGATTAAAAGGGTAGTTCACCCAAAAATAAAAATTATGTAATCATTTACTCACCCTCATGATGAGCATGGCACCAGCAACACCAAGGTCATGGGTTCAAAACCTAGAGAATATGCGTGAGTTGATAAAAATGTTTACCATAAAGGAAAAGTTCACCCAAAAAAGAAAATTCTGTCATTAATTACTCACTCTCATGTCGTTCCAAACCTATAAGACCTTCATTCATCTTTAGAACACAAATTAAGATATTTTTTGATGAAATCCAAGAGCTTTCTGATCCTCCATAGACAGCAAGGGTCTTACCATGTTCAAGGCACTGTAAGGACATTGTTAAAATAGTCCATGTGACAGCAGTGGTTCAAATGTAATTTTATAAAGCTATGAGAATACTTTGAGAAGAAATTGTTGAATGAAGTTGTTTTCTTTGCACACGAAAAGTATTCTTGTAGCATTACAGTTGAACCACTGATGTCACATGGACTATTTTAATGATGTCCTTACTACCTTTCTGGGACTTGAACATGGTAGTTGCGTTGCTGTCTATGGAGGGTCAGAAAGCTCTCGGATTTCATCAAAAACATCATAATTTGTGTTCCGAAGATGAACGAAGGTCTTATGGGTTTGGAATGACACGAGGGTGAGTAATTAATGACAGAATTTTCGTTTTTGGGTGAACTAACCCTTTAAATACAATGCAAGTTGTTTTGGTTAAAAGTGTCTGCCAAATACATAAATGTAAATGTTTCAAATCTGCATGACTGTTTATTTTGTTTTAATCTGTGGAACACAAAAGGATATAATTTGAAGAATGATTGAACTTTTTTTGTTTTTTGTTTTTTGGTAAAAAGAAAGAAAGTCATACAGGTTTGGACAGAAATGAGGGTGAGTAAATGAAGACAATTAAAATTTTAGAAAATGCAGTATCCCTTTAAATATGACGTTTATTCTGACTAAGGTCTGTTTCCTCAGTAAGTTACTTTTGTATTGCATAATGGATATAAACAAATAGTTGTATTTGTCAAACTGAAAAACAGTCTGTCCGTACTGACATAAATTAATGTTAGCGAACTCTTTCAGATGTTTTTTCCTGTTTGGGTCTTGACTCATGTTGGCAAAGACATATGAGGGATGATGTAGTGTCATGGCTAAATCCCAGGCCTGGTAACTGGACGTTTGCTGGTTCGAGCCCTTTGCAAAAAAAAACAACAAAAAAAAAACATTAGTCTAAATTATTGCTTAAATACACTATAAAAAAGGACTTTTCGAAGTTGTATATAAGAAAATACTATTTCAGTCATTCTACTTCAAAATTAAAGTTACTTGCCATTTCTTTAGAATTATTTGTGAAATTTACATGGAAGTAAAAATTGATTCAAAGTAAATCCTACACCAAATTTTTACCTTATATAATTTACCTTATCACCTGTTTATTTTGCATAATACCAATGTTAAAATATAGTTTCAGAATGCATGTTTCATCAAATCATTATTTCTTTTTATATTCTTGTTTTACACTAACCCAGTCTGCATTCACTCAGTTTCCATTGCTTTCAGACACCGCAAGGCTGGCACAGATTCAAAGACACACAAAGAATCGGGTACATTAGTCTTTGACAGCAATGAATGGCCTAAATAAACACCGAAGAGTTGCGAGCAGGTCCTCTGATATGTCTCATTCGTTTGGTCTGGGAGCCCAATGACAGCTTGATTTTGCTTTAGATTGCCACGAACCATTTGTCAGGCCTTTTCATGTGGGCTGTCAGACCAATTGACTGGCAAGCTGATCGATTGTCCTCCGCGTGTCAGTGCCTGCGTTCGACACACATGCGAGGCGAACTGGAAGACGTGAGCTCGGAGATGCCTGCTGGAAATTTAGACGTATGAAGAATAGACCCGGGGCAGATATTTGTGTGAGCGCTAATAGAATGTGAAGGGAGAGCCAGATATTTGCAGTGATACGAGGTGAGCGGGAGCAGCTGTGTTCACTATGTGTACATACATGGAATGCAAAACTGCGTCCCAAAGCATACGTTCGTTTTAAAACAAATCGCCTATAGAAACAGATGAGATGTGCAAATACACACCCACCTGCCCACTTACACGCGCACACACAAACACGGGTAGGCTGCACTCCTGGGTGGGCCGTGTATTGTACAAGACAGGTCCCAGTGCATGAAAAGTGAGACTCTGTCAAGGAGAAGCATTGTGTGTGTGTGTGTGTGTGTATGTGTGTGTGGTGATCGTTCAGCCCAGCCATTCCTAAGGATATATGGTGAAATAGATTTCTCCAGGGGAGAGGTGTGTGTGTATGTGTGTTCGCCTGAACACATGGCGAAATGGAGGCCCAGCAGTGAGTGGATCAGTATGAGGGTGGACTCTCTTCGCCTCTCGCCCAGCCAAAGATACAGCACACGTTCCACTCAATCCCGTCATGACCTCAGCCAGCGCTGGGAGACAAACACCCGTGCTCTGCGCTATTCCTGAAGGAAAACTCACCACTCCGGGCATGCAACGAATGACTCAGCACTCCGCCTCGTACGTGATGGTCAACCTGGAGCGCTCCGGTCGTGATGACATCACTGCGAAGGTCAGTTCCCACCCCGCCATGGGCTGCGGCGTTAATCAGAGTCAGATTGAGCAGGGAGGGGAGAGGACAAACACTCTACGATTTCAGCTGTACATGCTATGACAGAACCATTTCCATGGAGAAATATCCCCAAACTTGAGCCCAGGTCAACAATTCCCAGACAATTAATGGGTACGAGTGCAATTAATATTCTGGGAATTTTCGCACCGTTGTTATTCGTTTCGTTGTGAACGGACTGACTTCAGTGTACAGCCTGAAATAACATTGTTACATGCAAAAGCATTTATACTGTACATACACTACCGTTCAGAAGTTTTGGAGGTCGCTATAATTATTTTGTGTGTATGAAAGAAGTCTCTTACGCTCACCAAGGCTGCATTTATTTGATTATAAATATAGTAAAAACAGTAATATTTTTATTCAAATTTAAAATAGTTTTTTTTTCTATTGTAATAGAATTTAAAATGCAATTTATCCCTGTGATCCAAAGCTGAATTTTCAGCATCATTACTCCAGCATTACTCTTCTGTGTCACATGATCCTTCAGAAATCATTCTAATATGCTGATTTGCTGCTCAAGAAACATTTCTTAATATTATCAATGTTGAAAAAGTTGTTCTGCTTATTTTTGTGAAAAACATGATTTTATAAATGTATGTATTTAATTTATTTATTTATTTTATTTTATTATTTTTTTTTTTTTGATGAAAAGAAAGTTCAAAAGAACAGGATTTATTTGAAATTTAAATCTTTTTTTAACATAAATTTATTTATTGTCATTTTTGATCAATTTAATGCATCCTTGCCAAATAAAAGAATTATTGCCTTTAAAAAAAAAAACAATTACATATATAAACAGTTACAAACATATTTCAGCTTAATATTTTAGTGAAAAAATGTGATTTTCTTATTTTTTTTATTTTTGTTTGTTTTTGATGAAAAAATTCAAAAGAACAGGATTTATTTGAAATTAACATAAGTGTATTTATTGTCACTTTTGATCACTTTAATGCATTTTTGCCAAATAAAAGAATTAATGTCTTTTTAAAAAAACAGCTGCAACAGCAAACTAATTAATCGCCATCCATGTAAATAGCACTGCAGTGTGAGCTTTTAAACAAAGTCATTGTCGTCAAGCACAAACATGCCTCCTTTCTACACTGCCCCTGATTTATAGATCAAATAATGATCAAATGCATTATAACCCACATACATCCAGTGTTGAGTAGTGCATTTTCTGCATTTTAAAGGCGCAAAATCAATGCAGTCAGTGCATGCGTTTTGTTTCTTCGAGAATTCCCCTACAGAGAATTAGCTGCTGCTACTTTGATGTAGGCCAGTGGTGTGAGGACCACAGAAGCAGTCGAGATCACTTGAGTAACACCAAACCCATCGCCGTCATTAAAGTTTCTCCCAACGGAGCCGCTCTCAAACTGATTCATTGCAGTTACTCGCCATTAGGAATAAACTCAGCACTCATAACTAATAACAAATGCCAAAACATCTCACCTCGTTGACAGTAATGGTCTATATGAGATTTAGGTGAGCCGCAAAATGAATCACTGAATTCTAACTGATGAATCACTGTTCTGGAAGTTTGATGGAGGCTTTTAAGAGACACTGAAGATACCGTATGGGTGTCCGTACAAACAAAGCTCAGTTACAACCGAATTCCATTCCTGTCATGGGATAGCAACAGAAACATGGCTACAGTAAAATGTGATTGGTTCCCAGTTCACAGCTTCAGATTTGATTACTCTTAATGCTGTTGTAAGAAATTCTCTTTCTCTTTAAATAGTATTCAACTGCATTTCAGATTGTTAATACATGAAGGAACGGGGCTTATTTAGTAGCCAAGTAAACAGTATACATCATCCATAATGGTCCCAGGCTATGATGCATCCCCACAGGTGACAACAGTGCGGTCACCACTTAACCTTCCTTCTCTAATGTTGCCCATTGGCCCGTGAAGTTTTTTCACGTTTATGAGAGGGAAAGGCCTTTAAAAGCTTATTTATGAATAGTGAGTGTTTACCCTGTTAAATGGATCTCTGAGGGCAACAGGAGAGCGAGGGAGAGAGTGAGAGAGGTGAGCTGGGTTAGATCGATAAACAAGAGTAAGAAAGCAATAAGAAGGGACACCAGTGCTTCATTTGTACAGGAGCAAGCCAGATCCAACACCTCTGGAACTGGATTTAGGACCTATTTTAGCGAATCCCCCACCTTTGAAACCAAAACATGCTACAATTTGTATATACGTTTGAAAAAATATGCTTAGGCGGTGCATATAATAAATTGGATTGATACAGAGAAGATTAGCATGGCATCTGCAAAAAGGATGACTCGCAAATCCATGAAAATATGGGTGTTTATTTACAGTTATTATAATAAAAATGTTTTGAATATATTTTTAAAACATTAACTCAGTTAATCAGAAAGAGATATGAATAATGAAGTTTTAATCAAATTTTTGATAATCTCATTTCTGCAAAATGTGATTTTCAAAGGAAATACTGATATGAAAAGAAATTAATTGCAATTGATATTAATTACAGTGATTTAATGTCTGTTTTCTGTGAAATTATATTATATTGCTTTTTAATGTATTATTTTAATGAATTTTGTACATTTTAATAATTTTACATTTTTAAATACAATAACAGTGATGTTAATTCTATAATTCCATTCTATATTTTGCAGTATCCTTATAAAATATAACACACACACACACACACACACACACACACACACTATTTTAACAATCTTGTGTAATTTTTTCAGTGATTTTTAAAGCAAATACTGATATGAAATTACTTGCAATGAATATCAGTGATTAATGTCTGTGTGTCTGTTTTCAGATAAATTCTATTGTTATATTTATTTATGTGTGTGTGTGTGTGAATAATATGCTTAGGCAGTGAATATATGAATAATTTCATAGAGTAATGGCTGCAGAAAATTCAGCTTTGCATCACAGGAATAATTTTTACAATTTTTAAATATATTCAAATAAGAAAACAGTATATAATGTTTCTAATAACACACACACATATATATATATATATATATATATATGTGTGTATGTGTGTGTGTGTGTGTGTGTGTATACGTATGCATGTATGTATATGTATATATAGGCACTGAACAAAATTATAAACGCAACACTTTTGTTTTTGCCCAGATTTTTCATGAGCTAAAATCAAAGATCTAAGACTTTTTCTATGTACACAAAAGACCTATTTCTCTCAAATATTGTTCACAAATCTGTCTAAATCTGTGTTAGTGAGCACTTCTCCTTTGCCGAGATAATCCATCCACCTCACAGGTGTGGCATATCAAGATGCTGATTAGACAGCATGATTATTGCACAGGTGTGCCTTAGGCTAGCCACAATAAAAGGCCACTCTAAGGCCACTCTAAAATGTGCAGTTTTATCACACAGCACAATGCCACAGATGTCGCAAGTTTTGAAGGAGCGTGCAATTAGCATGCTGACTGCAGGAATGTCCACCAGAGCTGTTGCCCGTGAATTGAATGTTCATTTCTCTACCATAAGCCATCTCCAAAGGCGTTTCAGAGAATTTGGCAGTACATCCAACCGGCCTCACAACCGCAGACCACGTGTAACCACACCAGCCCAGGACCTCCACATCCAGCATCTTCACCTCCAAGATCGTCTGAGACCAGCCACCTGGACAGCTGCTGCAACAATTGGTTTGCATAACCAAAGAATTTCTGCACAAACTGTCAGAAACCGTCTCAGGGAAGCTCATCTGCATGCTCGTCGTCCTCATCGGGGTCTCGACCTGACTGCAGTTCGTCGTCGTAACCGACTTGAGTGGGCAAATGTTCACATTTGATGGGGTCTGACACTTTGGAGAGGTGTTCTCTTCACGGATGAATCCCGGTTTTCACTGTACAGGGCAGATGGCAGACAGCGTGTCTGTCGTCGTGTGGGTGAGCGGTTTGCTGATGTCAACGTTGTGGATCGAGTGGCCCATGGTGGCGGTGGGGTTATGGTATGGGCAGGCGTACGTTATGGACAACGAACACAGGTGCATTTTATTGATGCCATTTTGAATGCCATTCATCCACGACCATCACCTCATGTTGCAGCATGATAATGCACGGCTCCATGTTGCAAGGATCTGTAGACAATTCCTGGAAGCTGAAAACATCCCAGTTCTTGCATGGCCAGCATACTCACCGGACATGTCACCCATTGAGCATGCTTGGGATGCTCTGGATCGGCGTATATGACAGCGTGTTCCAGTTCCTACCAATATCCAGCAACTTCGCACAGCCATTGAAGAGTGGACCAACATTCCACAGGCCACAGTCAACAACCTGATCAACTCTATGCGAAGGAGATGGCAAATGGTGGTCACACCAGATACCCCCCCCCAGACCCCCCCCCCCCAATACAGTAAAATCTTCAGTGTCTTCAGAAACATTTCTTATTATTATCAACATTTTATTTTCTTGTTCAAATGTGTAGCTTCATATGTACAAGCTGTATTTTGGGTTGGCATAAAGAGTTGAACTGAATGGGCTTTCCAGCAAAATACCATTTTGTACATATTCAGCTGTAAATGATCATATGCAAAGCAATGCTAATCAAAAAAAGCTAACAGTGTAGACAGATTCTTCAGAAATGAGACGGATGTAGTTTTGTTGCATCATGCTTCGGATGTTAACGTCTCTTCCCTTCCCAAACTGCCGGATCCATGACTAATTGACCCTGCGGCTAGATTTCATAATTTACACAGAATGAAAAGTGAAACAGAATAAAAAGATGAAAAAAGAGGCTACTTATTTTGTGAAGGTGTTTAGAAAGAGTTCTCGATTGAGAGTGCATCTGCCTTACTCAGAGCAACCCTTCCCTCCCTTTACTTCTAAACATGAATTAATGTAAATTCCAGGCGTTTTCTCGCTCCGGCTCTGATGCTCCGTCTCACCGGCGCGCTGGAATCTCGTAGGGGTGTGTGAATCTTGCAGTAATGGCATTCCTGCCTGGCTACATTACCACTATTTCCCAGCCATCAATCAGAAGGCTGTAGTGAAGTGTTATGAGCTGCGAGCAGGGCTGGACCAGTGGACAGGGAGGGCCGGACAGCAGATAGCTACTGATATTAGCACCAGGCCTGCGGTAGCACTATGACAACTCCTTGGCCTTTTCAACTTAAGCAATCAAAAGGCCCTGAAGTGTCAAGATTAGTGAGCTGAAGATCGTAATGCTGAAAGTAACAGTTTCACACAGAAGTGGGATGGGATCCTGTGAAGACATGAATATTGCATTAACATGAATTTTGACAATGCAGTTTGATCAAATTGTAATGGGTTTCTTTCCTTGCCAGACATTTAGTCGATCATTTGGTTTCTATCTCTGTTGTGTCATATTCAGAGGCCCCTCCTACAGTAAAATCTGTTTAGTAGCATATTTGAATGAAGTAGAATATATATATATATATATATATATATATATATATTATACTTTGTTATTCCGAAAAAATGCCAATTATGGCAGAAGAGATGTACATTTGGAGCTTGTTACATAACAGATTATTTCAAAAATAAGAGATATTTTCAAGTCTTAATAGGACTAATTTGTATTCTGTTATATAACAACCTCCAAGAGTATATTAATAGCATGCAAATATTGTGAATATGTTTTCTGCATGAAATCCCTGGAGTAGTGACAGAATGATCACATCACTGGACACTCAGTTAGTCATGAGGAACCCCTCCTAACTGCTATCTGTGTGTAAGATATGACATCATCACACTATGATGGCTGCTTTGTCTTATTGTGACATCATAATTCTATCAGCTGGTTGACTCCCAGCGATGAGACTGCAGGAGTGATGGGTTTGAGGTGTTTCAGAGGGGTTCCTCCACTGACAGTGACATTGTACACACTCACAGATGCAGTACAAACACACACACACACACAGATTGTACTGAAGGGAGTCGCAGAGTGGCGTAAAGCAAAACAAATGGGTGTGTTCCTTGTGTATATCTGTTTCCCAGAATTCACTATAAATCAGTTATTGTTCTGAGGAAAATTCTGAAATACTGAACAATAACAGCTTTTCACACTATATGTGTTAAAAACTGATTTTTCTAAACAGATTATTGGAGTATGTTTTACAAGAAATTGCTTTTGCAGTTTTTCTACATTTAGAAACTTGACGTAGAAACAGTTTTCACTCAGAAATTGCTAGTCAAAAAAGATTTCTCAAAGTTGTTAATCAAACCAAGATTGTTGGAGTATGTTTTATATATATTCTTATATGTTATATAAACATTCTTTATTCTATATTGAAGAACCTTTAACATCCATGGAACATTTCCATTCCACAAAAGTTTAGTTTTTTAAATGAACCAAAAATGATTCTCTTATGGCATCACTGTGAAAACCCCCTTTGGAACCCCCTTTGGTACATTGCTTGTTTTGTTTTGTTTTGTTTTGTTTTGTTTTGTTTTGTCTGTTGTGAGCTGGACTTTTCAGCAGGCATGGCTCTCTAAAATAAACTACAGCTTAAAAGCAAACTCAGCCCATGGCCAGCAAATCCATGATCAATTAGATGAAGTATCCACCTAGTATTGGAGGGACACTCCAGGAATGGTTATGTAAACGCGATCACTTAAGAGCATTGCTCATCCCGTTGTACAGTACGCTCCAGAGGGCAACTACCTAACTACTTAGTCACCACTAAAGAAATGCCTTTCCTCCTTTATAGGCAGGAGTGTTTAGTGCAGATCAAAGGGACACAATCAAATTTATGCTAGTGGACTCTTTCTACATCTTTCTTTCTGGCTTTTTCTCCCTCTTTAAACTCTTGTGCTGCTTTGTGCTCCCAAGAATAAAACTAATAGATGCAGCCGTCATCAGATTGCTGTTATGTAAGATATTTGCTATTTGGGGTGTCAGAAAGTATCTGGTTTTTATAAAGTTTGGGGGGTTTATATATATCATGGCAATTAAAGAGCATAAAATCAGGGCTGTCGAACAATTACGTTTTTAATTGAGATTAATCACAGAGTAAATTTATGTAACCATGCTTTTTATTGAGTGCTTTTTGCTTTCACTTGCACAATAAACCTTAAATTCTACGTTTGTCAAAATGCAAACTAAAATAAGTGACAAATAATCATCAGCATTAAAAAAAATAAAGGCATTTAATATATTTAATATTTATGCATATTTGACAGCATTAATGTTAAATGACTACTGACTTACAAAACCATTGTTTGAATGGCAACTTAAGGATGAATTGTGCATCCTGGGAGCCTTTGATATGGGCTGGAAACTATTTTTTACTTGAAATTTTATGTTGCTTTTAGAGAGCCATTTCTCTTGTAATCTTAGATTAGAATCAGACAGTGTTTACACTAGGCACGCAAAACTTGCTGAACACTTTGAAGGGTGAAGATCTTCTCATCACTCAGAAGGTAAAGCTCTCAAAAATACCCTGGTTCACCATTTAAGACGTTTGTTCTCTGGACAAGTATAACAACTGAGCTCAATATACAATCTATTCTCACCACTAAACAAAAACCTGTTGAACTCTATGACACTCTATTGATCTGTTCCAAAAACCTAGTGAGTGGCCTACAGTTTAAGGCAGCATACTAACTGTCACAGAGCCTCATAAATGACCGATTTGGTACGTTAAATGATGCCTTAAAGCAGGGGTGGGGAACGTTGATCCTGGAGGGCCACTCTCCTGCAGAGTTTAGCTCCAACCCTGAAAAAAACCTGGAAAAAAAAATACCTAACTGCATCCTGAAGACTTGATTAGCTGGTTCAGGTGTGCTTGATTAGGGTTGGAGCTAAACTCTGCAGGGACACCGGCCCTCCAGGATCAACGTTCCCCACCCCTGCCTTAAAGGAATAGTTCACCCAAAAATGAAAATTTAATCACCTTCAGGCCGTGTGTTTGTTTCTCATCAGAACAGATTTGCAGAAATGTAGCATTACATCACTTGCTCACCAGTGGATCCTCTGCAGTGAATGGAGGCCGTCAGAATGAGAGTCCAAACAACTAATAAAACCATGACAATAATCCACAAGTAACTGACATGTCTCCTGTCCATCATAATGTCTAGTAAAGTGCTTTGCAGTGAAAAACTTGTCTTGTCTGAATTAGGGGAGAAATATGCACAAATAAAGAACCGTTCTGAACAAATATGTTGATGGATTTTGATGTGAGGGAACAACAGGGGATAGACTTTTTCCACTTGAGGAAGCATTATTATAGATTATGGACTCGAATTTTGGCTGGAAGTGCCTTGATGAATTTGTTTCTTACAAAAACACAGCTTTTCACTTCACAAGACGTTAATTGATGGACTGGATTGGAGTGGTGTGGGCTGTTTGTGGATTACTGTGATGCTTTTATCAGCTGTTTGGACTCTCATTCATATGGCTAAATTTCTCCAAATCTGTTCTGATAAAGGCACAAACTCATCTACATCTGGGATGTAGTAAAAATTTATTTTTGGGTGAACTAAATGCTGCTTCTGTTTTTCAAACAGAGCATGTCTTTTTCCATTATTTTGTTCTTATCATCACTTATAAGCTCTTATGGAAACAGTGAAATGGATTCAAGTGAGCAGCTTACTGAATTTTTCAAAGTTCAGACGTTATGTATGCAACAGCAGTGTGATCTGTTTGGATCTAGAGTCTTTCGTAAGGTCAGTTTTGGGCGATGGTGTAAGGCAGGGAGTTAGTCATACATCAAGAAAATCTACTGCTGGAATAAATTTCACACAGACTAATAAAATTAAAGTCATTCATTGGCCTGACATGTACTTGCAAATAGAAAACTGTTGGATTAATTGAAAATTTAAGGAAAGAAAATTTATAAATTCCGGTAACCTGATAGATTCCTAGTAGCAATCTTGTGTCTCGTCCAGACGCTTTTGCCAAATGAAAAAGTCTTACAGTCCAAAAAATTATTTTCTTACTCAGTATTCTTAAATCACAATACGTTTACTTGAGAAGCAAAATGACACAAGGTATCAAGTCTTATTTAAGTGAATTTTTGCTTTTAACACTTTTTACACTTTATTTTAAGGTGTCCTTGTTACAGTGTAGTTATACATTTAAGTACTGAGTAATATTAATTAACTACATGTACTTACTTTATGGTTAGGTTTAGGATTAGGGTTACTTGCATGTAATTATGCATAATGTTTTGTCATTATAATAGTAAGTACATGTAACATGTAACAAGGACACCATAAAATAGAGTGTGTGTGGGATAAGAACAATAATCTTGTTTTCCATTTGAATTACATTTATTTTTCTAACCCCACTGGCTGATATTTTTTTCTTGTTTTAGCCAAAAATGTACATAATTGTGATACTTCTTTTTTCAGAAAACAAGGCTTCCCTAGTGAAAAATAAATATACTAAATGTATTTGAAATACATTTATTTCATGCTAAGTATGCTACAAATACATTTATATATTTATGTACTTAATAAAATACCCTCCAACTGCACTTTTATTATACTAAACTGGTATACTTAAAGTCTGCTAAATTGGAACAACTGATTTTGTATTTAGTTTAGTTCTGCACTTTAATTGTGCAGAAGTAGTGCTGAAGTCCAACTAGAGACATACTGAATATAATACACTAGTGACATTAAAACACATTTTAGGCACATTTTAGTAAATCTAGAGAGATATGTCAGGAAATGTGTTAATAATAGTGCTGGGCAATGATTAATTGTGATTAATCGCATCCCAAATAAAAGTTTTTGTTTATATAATATATGTGTGTGTGTGTACTGTGTATATTTATTATGTGTATATATAAAGACACACATATACATTATGTATTTTGAAAAGATTTACATGAATTTACATAAATATATTTATATTCATATAATTTATATTATGTATAAATATATTTAATATATAAATATAACATTTTTCTTAAATATGTACAGGCATGTGTGTGTATTTATATATACATAATAAATATACACAGTACACACACATATATATTATGTACACAAAAGCTTTTTTATTTTGGATGCGATTAATCACGATTAATCGTTGCCCAGCACTAGTTAATGGATTTGAACTATACTTAGTATAAAAAAATGTATTTTAAATATATTATTTTTTACTAGGGTTATCTTAAGTCTTTTTCCTTCTCAAGTAAATGTATCTTGATTTAAGAATGTGTAGATATTTTTATTGGAAAACAAGACAAAACAAAGAACAACAGATAAGTTTTGGTTTTAAGAAACATGGTGGAAGGTGAAACAAGATTGTATGTTCAGTTCAGTTGATATTTCATTCATCAGTAGCAGGTAATGACTGGCTTTCTTAGTCTCATGGCTGTCAATGAATTACATTTATAATTTAGATTAATCTCAGCATAAAGTTATGCTTTTTATTTGTTTCACCTGCATTGGAACTCATTGGAACTAGTAATTGACAAATACTCAGTAGCTTGTAATCGCTGACTTTCTGACTAGTTTTCTTTCTTTATTTTTTTTCAGCTTGTGCAAGAACAATCACCTGAGAGGATGAAATCTATAGTGAAGCAACTGAAATGGGCCTGACAGGTATGGCTCAAACACAGATCATTATGAGCTGAGTAAGTACTTAAACATCTTGTAAATAATGTGCCGAAGACTGGAGCAATCGTCTGATGTTGCTGTGATTTACTTGGGTATGAATATAATTACAGGAAGATAGTGTGGAATTCGTGAACACCCAAACTTTCAGCAGCCTGTCACCGGAATAGCTTCGTATTATAAACATGTATGTAAACATACTGAATGACGCAGCAATGTTCGATGAAATCCCTTCAATCTCACCCAGATGAGTAAGTTAGCCGTGCCAGAAGGAGATCAGGTGTAAGCTCGTGTTGTATAGGAGGAGATTAGTCCTGCTGAATGTGTGGCTTTGTTTACGGCTCCCCGAGACACTTATGGACACTCTCATTTTCGGCTGCGCTCAACATGCTGTGGCCAAAACCGTTTGTTGGGCTGTTAAAAGCCAGCGGTCTAAGCCTTATCTTTTTACACATGCTCACATAATGCCTGAGATCAAGACGGGTCCTCTACAATGTGTCATTAATTTCATCTTTCAGGCCTCCTTATCAAAATATTTTGTTCCAGCTTCCATCAAAATACTTCAGTAACCTTGGAATCTGTCAAAACATTTGGGTATTTTGGAGTTTACCTGACGGCAAATGATTCCCTCTGAAATCGCTGCCTGAAATATTCTCCCCATTGCAGATTAAAGGGCTGTGTGCTTTAAACAAAGGTGTTCTTGAGTGAGTAGAGCTGGGCTGAACTTCACCTTGAACCGTGACATTACTGAAAGCGCGAGCCTTTGACTTACCGTATAGTCAAGCCAAAATGAGCCGTGAGGAAATGTGACTGAGCAATGTTTAACATCTGACCTGTCTATCTGTCTGCCTCTTTCCCTCCCTGTCTGTTTCTTTCTCTAGGAAACCTTCATCAGCTCATACGTATCAGCATGCTGCAGATATATAAAGAAATAACTACAGTATTGCCGTCACAGTTGCTGTTATTAGTAATTTAGTCTAAGCACCATGTTTTATATCTGTTATTTTAAAGTGCAGTTAAAATTGACAGCATGCAATTAAAATTTACCCTATTTTGGCAGTAGAGGATTTGGCCTGTGCTTTTTACTGTTCATAACCACATATTTTATTTCCTGATATAATGTTAATAACCAAACCTAGCTGAAAAACTAAAATCTGCTTTGTGCTTTAAAATATACTAATAGCCACTATGTAAATTTTACTCTTAATTGTATCACAATTTTACTTACAAAGAGTTACAGTAAAATTGCATGCATTATCCTGATAAATACAACATTTTTTCATCATCCACACTATTTTATTTTACTAGATTTTGTTATTCAGTTACAAAAAGTCTTTGCAATGTTCTTAAAGATGCACTATATAAATTAAAATGCACTGTATAAATTTTTAGTCTAAAATCATAAAAAATTACAGTAAAATGACATGCATTATCCTGATAAATACAATATAATTTTTCATCATGCACAGTTTTTGTTTACTCCGTTTTGTTTTCAGTACAATTATAAACACTTGTGCAATGTTCTAAAAGATGCACTGAGTATTTTTTCCCCTCATTTAAATAAGTTTTATGCGTATGTGTTTTTTCCCCCAAAATATTCAACTTTAATCTCTCTTGCTCTGCCTTTAAACAGCTTTTCTTTTCCAGACAATGTGACCTCTCTAATTTTTCAACCCCTTTTTTCAAAGACCACTTTTCATGGTCCAGTCAAATCCCAATGGATAAAATTAAATCCCGCCATTTAACTTCATCCATTGGGACTCAACTGGACCATGATTGCTCATTTATTACCCTGTTTTACCCAAGTAAAAGAGGTTGTGAATGCCATTTCATGTAGTTCTAGTTAGTTTTATGTTTTCAAATGCTGCTGACCAAAGTGTAAAATATGTGAAAAGAATAAACATAAACTAATTTGAATGTTAAGTCTCACCACATACTGTTTCTCATTTATTATCCTATTTTTTTTCATAAATATGTATTTTTGTCAAAGTAAAACAGGTGTTGAATGTCATTTCATGTAGTTCTGCTTACATATGTCTTCAAATGCTACTGACCAAAGTGTGCAACTCATAAGAAGAATGAATTTGATGAAACAGGCTTCTATGTATTTAACACACATTCAATATTTCACTCCGCACAGGTTTTGCACGTGTATCTGGGATGTTTGAGCAGATGGTCTCTCTTAACGGGGAGAGATTTTCTCACAGGGTCTCTCTCCTGAGGAAACACCTCTGCGGCATGTAAGATGACCACACATCTAGCACAAACCAAATGCTTTCGTCCCACCACCCATCTGTGCGCTGAAATTTCCCCATTCTTGAACGGACGCCAGTGCAGCCATAGTTTGGCTTTGTGCGAACCTGTTTGTTTGGGCCGTATACCCAGCAAAGCTTCTTCTGTCACAGAGCCATCACTGTCTGCCCTTCTGCTCAACCTGCGGAGATTCCTCAGGGATAGAATAATCACAGGTGAGGTTGCAGCCTGACAGTGAAGTGAAATAACCCTATGTTGTATAAACATTACATCACTGCTTCTATAAGTTGGGTCTAGCAGTGGTCCACATTTTATTACCTCTTATGTGCTTGAGAAAAAGGGAAGTGGATTTTACTTCAATGTCCATTTCCTCCCACAAACCACAAACGCTAGATAGCCAACATTTATATTCATTGCAATAGAGTGCTGCAGGGATGACGTATTTTTGTAGGCCAAAACCTGGAAATGAGCATTTTAGCACTTCTGGTTCCATCGTCCTGAAGTCAATAGTTTCAATAGCTTTTGTCTTGAGTCTGAAGGGTGGTTGCTAATAAGCGTCTAAATGGGACTACAGAGGTTTTCAGGAACATTAAACAAGATCAAACCGAACAGGGTAGACACTTTCACAGCCTCACTGTGTTTACAATCAAGCTTTTACAAACTATTATAACTCAAACTTTCAGGAAAAAATGTTTTTTTAAAGACTCAAAGAGTTAGAAGCTCTACAGTGGTGATGCTGAAACCATGCGACTGAGGTGATGTTTGTTTATCGTCTACATTTAGCTCTTTACTACTGGCAACTGTATTTAGGCTTTGAAATTTATAAAACTTGTGTGCATTGGTTAAAATTATCACCATAAACAAAATGTGTAAGAATCCTGAACTTTTTAGGTTACTTATTATATGCAGTAATCCAAAAGGCAATGTAAAAATCCTATTGTGTTTTTGTCTAAAATACGGGTCTACCTACAAAAATATGGCATCACTGCAGCAATCAATGTTAGCACCGATAAGGCAGGCATCACTATTTACTATTGGTCATATATAGGCTTAAGGGTTTTGTGCAATCAGTATCCATAAAAAAACTTTGCATATAACTTTTTTATTTTATTTTATTTTATGCAATGCAATGCAATGCTATGCATTGCCATGCCATGCCATGCCAAAGCCTTACATCTGAAGGTGGGACCAGAATATCAAAGACTGGAAGATGGGCTCTTTTGACTTGGACCAGTAAGAAACCACCCAATACACCCTAGAAACCACATGCAGTGCACTAAAAACCACTCAAAACAACATAGTAACTGCATAGCAAAACACGTGAGCATCATAGAAGTGACATACGTAAATGCAATCACCATCGCATTAGTATTAAACTGAATGTGTATATGCATGTACTCCAACTTACATTATACAGTATATACTCCAACCTACAGTAAGTGGGTCAAAAGTAATCCATTTGAAGCTCACAGAAAGGTGATTCACTCTTTCTTTGTCACATAACATTTCCTTATTTTGACTCTCTATGATATCCGAACCCAGCAAAATTTCACTTATTTTGTCTCCTTAACAATAAAAGCGAATGAAACTGTCTTTTTTCACCGAAGGACGGGGTAAGGCTGAGACAGAGAGACAGATTGTTCTGAACGATACGTCCCTCAGACCACAGCTGAGAAATGGCGCGTTTTTGTTTATGGAGTGTGTGTGAATATATTCCAGACTTTATTAAATTGTGAACTCAGTGGGAAGGAGAGAGGACCAAATAGCACTTTGGAACAAAAGGCCTCAAGTTTCATGTTATGTCTTGGTTACAAATGACACAGCTTAACCCGGGATAGGAGACAAAGGCATAAATTGAATCTGGCCCCAAACCACAGACTCCTTAAGTGAAGGAAGGACATATCTGCAACACTTCTTTGACTCTGTGAAGTGATACTCTTTTATATTGTTATGGTTAGACTGACGCCCCGAGCCAAGGAATGGCAGAAAATGGATTTCCACCCTTCAACTTTTCCAGCTTTATCCAGCAGATTTCTCAACAATGAGGAGATCATTCCTGAGTCATCCGAGCTTCAGTGAGTCTGCAGCAGGCGCGTGAATGTTTTGGAATGTGCATCATAATGAAAAAGCATCAATATCCCAAGTTCGTTGTTGCGATTTAACGTTGTTTTCCGTGCCAAGAAAAGAGCCATCAAACACAGACTACTCCTTCTGCTTCTTTTGTTATTCAACTCATTAATAATTCTGTTATACCTCTGATCTCCTATTGATATTAAATATATTCCCAGATGTTTTTCTTGTCAGTTCTACCACTCCTGTCTTGAACATCTTTGCTATTGTTTAACTTATGAGAAGGAAAACCTGCAGCCTTTAATAGGCTAAAGAAAACACAGGTTTGTCATCAATCACTGCAGTGTGGCTACACGACAAAGCAACACCTACAAATTGGCTTTGAATTGCTAAATAGTGAAATCAGTGTTTCAGGGCAGGGCGTAATTTTTTTTTTCCTCCAGGAATGAATCACTAAAATGTGACATTCATCTTTTTGATGAGTTTTGCTTTGATTAATGAGTGTCTGAGAGTGGAAAGTCCCTATCAAGCATCGGGAAGAGGGCAGGCGTTTAGTGCGCAGCGCACATCAGAAATCAAAAGTCTTCCTAAGAACAGCCTGCATAATTTTTTTTTCTTCTTATGCAGAAGTTGTCAGCATGCCACCCAACAGCTCTTTCTCTTAACAAGATGTCACATTTGGATTGTTTGTCTACTTTTTTTTTTTTTAAATAGCAACATCAAAGTGTCTGTGAAGGGAAAGTGTAAATCTTTGTTTCAGTTCTGTGATATGACAAATGTATATTTAAAATGCAAATAATCCTCTCAGCTAATGAGGTTATAAAAGATGCATGTAAAAATTATTTTAAAAATTATCAAAATTATTTTAAAAATTATATTTATTATTATTACTTCATTTAAGAAATGTGTAGCAAAAGTTAGGACAAAAAAAAAAATCACAAAACAACATTTTTTTATTGTTTTTATTTATATGTAAAAATATATATTAAATATTGGACATATTATAACAAAAAACAATTTTCATCCTGAGTTTTGTCCTGAGTAAAAAAAAAAAAAAAATTTGTAAAAGTTTAAAAAAAAAAAATTATATTACACACACACACACACACACACATATATATATATATATATATATATATATATATATATATTATTTTTAATTTATTTTTTTGTCCACATTTTTGTAATCTTGTAAATTAAGGAGAACATTTATGTGTGCTTTCTTAAAACTATTTTCTGAATTATATGTATGTAGGTTTTTTAATGTTTACACCGGATGTGCAGATACTAATTCTTTATTTGCTAAACAGAAAAGCCATTTTCAGCATGTTTAGGAAGCATGTCTAAGGCCTGTATTCAGTCCTCCTGATGAGGGACTTTATTTGTAAATACCATCACAGATTTCACTTCACGACTAAGACGCAAGATACCTCGATAATCCTGACAGGCATTGTGAAACGCTGCAGTATGAATGATAAAGATCGGAATTTCATTGTTTGTTATTGTTTTAGCTGATTCATCCTGAAATTGACTGTTCCCGGTCCAGGGCCAAGCGCTGTCATGCAAACCTTTGCTCTAATAATTTCAGAACATGTGGTAGGACGATATTTGCAAAGCAACACCTGTAGGTACTTCCCCAGACTATAAAACACAAGAATGCTACTCTACCTTCACGTCGAGAGTTTGAGTGATGGCACACGATGTGAGTTTTTTACAGGACAGGGA
Source organism: Tor tambroides (assembly GCA_021397915.2). Classification (NCBI taxonomy): domain Eukaryota; kingdom Metazoa; phylum Chordata; class Actinopteri; order Cypriniformes; family Cyprinidae; genus Tor; species Tor tambroides. Next base: position 44,125 of record JAFVLL020044454.1, on the reverse strand, counting down.
TTAGTGTATATCTGCTCAAGGCTTCTTTATCGGCGCTCAAGTGAAGCTTCTTTGTGACTGAAGTTCCCTGATGGACAGATAAATCCCTCAGCAGCACAAAGTGCCTGAATGCTATCTGTTTCCATGGGACCTGCTGAAGTCCAGCTCAATTCAATTCAGTCCTTTTGTGTTGAGGCTACATGGATCATTTTTGTTGCTCATGCTTTTGCAAATGATGCGTTTAACTGTAAATCTGTATCTGTTTTGCTATTGTGTTGTCCATCACATTCACAATAATGAAATATAGCACAGATAACATTAAATAAAGGTTAGATATTACTTACAACTTTAAGCCCAGGGCGTCTCTACTTAACCGTCGGTCTCATGCGGTTGAAGGGATACAGCTACAGCTGGAAGTGACGCAAAATCTCAGTAAAGAAGACAACTAGTGAACTAATCAGCCTACATTGTGGCAAAATCCTTTGAACCAAAATCTCTTAAAAATCTCGCCGTATGGACGGGCAAAAATGAAACAGACAGTGAAGAAGACAACTAGTAAACTAGATTTTGCAAGACTTGCATCACTGCCAACCGTGTCTGTATCCCTTCTAGCCCAAACGTCTCATGCACATACGCCATGTTTGTAGTTCTTTTAACACATTAGGGTTCAGTTTAGAACTACAAACACAAATTTATGTAAACACAGAGGATGATAACCACTAGCTGCATTTTTTTTAAAGCTATTTAGTGCATAACTAGCTTAAAGTGATAGTTCACCCAAAAATGAAAATAGTCCATGTGACAGCAGTGGTTCAATCATAGACTGACATGAAAGAGAAGAAATTGTTTTTGTTTAATTTGCACACAAAAAGTATTCTCGTAGCTTCATAAGATTACAGTTGAACCTCTGATGTCACATGGACTATTTTATCGATGTCCTTACTATGTTTCTGGGCCTTGAATGTGTCAGCTGCATTGCTGTCTATGCAGGGTCAGAAAACTCTTGGATTTCATCAAAAATATCTTAATTTGTGTTCTGAAGATGAACAAAGTTCTTATGGGTCAGTTTTTTGGACAGAATTTATGTCAGAATTTTCATTTTTGGGTGATCTAACACTTTAAAGGAAAATCCAACTAGTATGGCACAAAGAAACACATTAAGAGCAATTCAACAGGTTTGCATGACTTTTATTTTGGAATATCAGATGTTTTGTCCTGTCTGTTTACCATCCACTGTGTTTACATAAATTTTGCATCATAGTGTTTTGAAATATTTTGTCAAAGCATGTAACTCAAGACACGTGTTTTAAAAGTTACTACTACTTTTATATATTCTACTAACTACTTTTATTGACTTTTTCCCTCACCTCTAAATAACTGTCCTTTTGCTGTGTCCCTGTCTTTTTTTGCTTGCCCATATCATACATTGCATACAATGATGTTTCTTCACGTTTAGTATGCTGACATAGACATACACTTAAAATTAAATTTACGTTAACTTTGTTCAACAAAATTATTTGTTTCAATGGACTTGTTGTATGAAAGTTGTATGAATCTAAATTAATTGTTTGGAGAAGTTCATTGAACAAATTATTTTTTGGAACTTTGTAAATATTATCTATACTTCAAAAGTACACTGTAAAAATGATTTTTCAAAATTAAATGTTAAAAGTTAAAGATTAATAAAGTATGTTTTACAAGAAAATGCTATTTCAGTCTTTCTACATCAAAATGTCTCATTTAATTCATTGTGTTACTTGCTGTTTCTTTGTAATTATTTGTGAAATTTACTAGGAATTTCTGAGTGAAAGTAGTTTCGAAGTAAATCCTACACTATTTTTTTTTCAGTGTACAGACCACAACCACTGTAAGGGTGGTCTGCCATGTTTCTGTCTGTCTGTTTGAGTTCCTCCTACAGTTTAGAGTCTGTTTTCACTCTCAAACTGTCTCTCTCTCTCTCTCTCTCTCTCTCTCTCTCTCTCAACCTCTCCGCTCACACACTCAGTCAACTCTATAACCTGTTCAGTCTTCTCTGTAACCCAATCCAGCATTTAAAACAAAAAGGTAGACACTCTTCAACAAGGAAAGGTCCTTTATCGCCTTCCCGAGAGGTTTTGAATATCAGCCTGTGCAGATAGCATCTCTCCGTGGCTATTCGAGTGTGTCATGGCCTCTTTCATTTGATCTTTATTTACATCTGCCATTGTGTGGCCTAAGCCATTAAACGAGAAGCCGTTCTGAATGGATGAGAAGTTCGGGATAATGCCTCTGCACTCCATTCAGTTTCCTTCATTAGCAAGCTGTCCGTCCATAGTGACGGATGAGAGAAAAAGCAAAAAGACGAAGGGGGATAGAAAGACAAATGGAGACCCAAAAGAGATTCACTGTAATGCAAGCGAATGCTTCACCTCATAGGATTCCATTCAAATCAAGACTTGAAGGCTAAGTCAAGCTCGGTTTCCTACAGACACAAAGAGAGAAAGAGAGATAGCAAGTCTCCATATGGTGATGCATGATGGAGCCAGTTCACTAAATGCTCACTAACCACCTTAGTCATTCACTAACCACCTTAATCCAGCTGTAGATCCTACACTGAAAACAATTCGGTGCAAGGATTTACTTTGAAACACTTTTCACTCAGAAATTTCATGATAAATAATTACAAAGAAACTGCAAGTAACACACCGAATTAAACTTTACATTTTGAAGTAGAAAGACTCGAATTGTTTTCTTATAAAATGGGCACCAATAATATTTATTTGCAACTTCGAACATAAACACATAAAACTATTGTAAATGTGCAAGTACAGTGCATTCTTATATTCTTATAACATATTCAGAATCACTAATATTTATTTCAGTACAAACATGCTTCCTTCCTATTTAAATAAGGTTTATTCACAAAAGTCATCATTAATTGCCTCATGCCATAACGTACTGCCTGCGTTGCCTCCTGTGCAAAGCAGGAGGTTAAAATTTTAATTCATAAATATCTTTGTGTGCATTTTCTGTTTATTATGAGTAATGTATTATGTGATGATTCATATGTGAAATAACATCAAATGTATTTATACAGCACCATTAAAAATAACATACTAGTCAAAAGTTTGGAATGAGATTTTTTTCTTTTTTCTTTTTGAAAGATGTCTCTTATGTTCACCAAGGCTGCATTTATTTAATCAAAACATAGTAAAAACAGTAATACTGTGCAATACTATTGCTATTTAAAATGATATATAAAATATATTTAAAATGTAATTTATTTCTGTGATCCAAAGCTGAATTACTCCAGTCTTCAGTGTCAAATGATCCTTCAGAAATCATTCTAATATGCTGATTTACTGCTCAAAAAAACATTTATTGTTATTATTACTATCAGTGTTGAAAATTATCAGTGTTTTAGGTTTTTAATATTTTTGTGGAAACTGTGATACTTTTTGTTCAGAATTCGGCATATTAGAATGATTTCTGAAGGATCATGTGGCACTGAAGACTGGAGTAATGATGCTGAAAATTCAGCTTTCCATCACAGAAATAAATTACATTTTAAAATATATTTAAATAGAAAAAAAGTTATTTTAAAATGCAATAATATTTCACAATATTACTATTTTTACTGTATTTTTGATACAATAAATGCATCCTTGGAGAGCATGAAAATGATTTAAGAAACATTTTAAAAATCTTAATTATTCCAATCGTTTAACCAGTAGTGTAAGTTGACCAATGTACTTTATAAGAATAATACAAAACCTAAAATAATCAAAGGGAGTATACACTATTATGTTTGCATAATTGCCTAATTTGCATAATTTCTTTACTGAATTGAGTTCTAAAACAATGCAAATTCTGCATGCAAATAAATACTATCAACAGGCACAATGTGAATTCCCCTCAGTGTCTGTTAGTTTGTCTGTTTTAATGCGTTCATGTGTGTGTATTTGTGTGTGAGCACACGCTCATGCTGGCCTTTCTACAAATTGCGCAGGGTGTGGGAATTTCCCTCCTGTAGTGATCTGTCAGTCAGAGTGTGTGTTTTTGTGCAGTTTTGTGTGACTCTATTTGTATGTGTGTTTTCTCTCAGTGCAGTTCCTCTGTCAGCCTCCTGATGTTGGTTGTTGTGTTAGTGATCATTCATGGCTAATCCTGCTTCTTTCCCTCCCAGGTTGCTGTGTGATGTTGGTTAAAGGTAAAGCAGGCTAGTGGGGAGACGCATGAGAGATTTTAGGCCTCCAGGGCAAAGACAAACAAGAGTTCACAAGTTTAGATGTTCATATAATCTAAAGGATGAGGGTAGACAGGAGTGTCTGCAAAGGAAGAGCTCAATCCTGAGACTCAATTCAAGCTCATAGTTCCTCCCCTCAATGTCATTTTGAAAACAAAATGAAAACTTGGAGTGAAGGAAGTACTTTAGAAAGAAGAGAGGGATATAGCTGTTTGTATATGGCACTGCTGGTTACCCAGCATGCTTTTGTGAGATCAACTCTGAGTTTAATCTGGTTACTTGTTAGGACTGTAAAATTGTGTGAAATGGGTTTAGGAGAGTGTTTATAGTAGATTATTTTAAAATGTCACTGTTTGTTGTGCAATGAACGGGGCACTTTAACAGGTTTTGTTTGAAAAACATAAATGTACATGTAAATCTTAAATTGGATCTGATTCATTTGGATTGATGACAATTAGTGCATGTAAACATAGCTGTTGTAACCAATACTGTGCAGATTCAATGCATTGGAATGTGTTTTAGGTTCTTTCAGGTGAGCTTCTGCCCTGCTGAAGGAACTGGTGGTGTTTTGTGTGTAGAGTTAGCCGTGAGCGAGGGGTGGGGATGTCGAGCCCCCTGATTTCATTGCAGACGGCACATTCCAGGCTCAGCTTTGATAAGACACAGGGAAGTAGAAGACAAGGAGTCAGTCAGCGGTGGGGTCCACAACAGGCCAATGATTAATCCGACCCCAATCATTAGCGGACTCCAAACTCTCACAGACGCAGAGGAGAGACGAGGACCAGCCCAGACTCACAGACACATGCGTTACAGAATCTAGGAGAATGTGGGAAAGCATTTTCACATTGTAAAAACACCAAAATCATGCTTACACATGCAAATCTTCAAACCTGCAGATTTATGATGAACACTTACTGGACTGAAGCAACTTAGATTTACTTGATTATCCATACATCATTTTTCAGAAAAAGCACATTAAAATGTGAGTCTCAAATAGGATCATCAGGCTTTTGATGAATGTTTTTTTTTCTGACTATTATTTCATATGTCAGGCTTTACAGGGTTAAATATAGTAATTGAAAACTTCGACCCTTTGGTCAAGATAATGCATCTTACTGTCTTCGATTTGGAGATAGAAGGCAGCTGCAAGATCACAATACATCTCAAGCTGTTTTTCTCCAGTCCCTTTGGTCCCCTCGATCCCGCCGGCTCTGGTTCCTCCACTGTTGAGTTTTGATTAGTTGTTCATCAGTTTCATTAAAAGGAAACCTAACCTGCGCACTCATTCTTACAGTGATGGATTCCCTAAAGCAAGTCCGTGAAGCCCTGAGACTCCATATGAGTTCCTGGTACCATTTAGCATTAGCAAACACAGGAAGGAGCATTGCAGGGGTCATTGTGTGTGTGTTATTCTGTATGAACCTGCACTACAATCCATTTTATACATCTTTCTGTTTTTTCCTTTGAGGTAGAGTTGTTTAGGGTCACTGGTTGGTTTAAACTTCTGAGGGGTTTTTATTTGGTTTGGGCTCTTTCTCACCTTGATCTCTTCACCCTGTTCAAACACTCTCTACCGCCAACACAACACCATCCAAGCCGTCAAGTGTTGAAAGAAAGGCAGGCAAGCAAGTAGGCAATCAAAGTCCAGTAGTCTGCTGTCCATGACCAGCCATGACATTAGTAATGCACACGCTAACACAAGCTTTGTGATGTCCCTGTTGTTGAAGCATTCCTACAAAAAGAAAAGTCCTGCAACTCAATCAAGTCATGACTTCTGCTGTGGAGATTTGAGAATATTTAACTGTTTTAGTTGAAAGAACTGCATTAGCAGGTATTTGGAGTTTGATTGGTGTGGTTGTGCTAGAATATTAATCAATGTAGTTGTTTCAAGCAATGCATATGTTATAATACAATGATCAACATGACTTTATTAACAGTAATCAGCGCTGTAGATCTGTAAGCAGCAATATGGTTGTTTTAGAAAAGCTATATATATAGCCCCATTAAGCACTGATTAATTAAATTGGGAAACCCAAGTCTATTGGGTAAAGCATCAGCTACAGCAGAGACAGTTTTATTTTAGTATTGGTTTTATAGAATTTTTTATATTTTTAACTAGCTTATTTTTGTTTTCCGTTTTAATTGTCAGTTTTATTGTATTTGATTTTTACAAAAATATTCAGTTTTAGTTTTAATAATTTAAGTACTTAAACTTGTTTCAGTTAACTGCTAAGGCAACATCTAATTTTCATTCAAGTTTAGGTTTAAATATTTATAAATGAATGTTTAGATTTTATTTTAGCTTTATTTCAATTTTTTCCCAACTTTTAATTTTTAAAAATTTTGGTTTTAATGAAAAATAAAAGCAGTGTAATTCTCTACCTATTCTTAATCAAATAACAAACTGTACTCTTCAGAACAATGGTAACAACAAAAATGAACAGAAACAGAAACTCTTCTAAATCTCCAACAAAACGTTACACATTGAAAACTAACAAGTCTTTTTCCTCAAAACACATAAAAGAACGCATAATTTGAATGTTTACTCTATTAATATTTTTAATATTTACTCTATTTACTCTGCCATGCATTCATGACATGACATCAATAATGCATATATATAGTGCAAACCAAAAATAGCATTGATCAAAAGCAGTGAAGGTATAATGTTCACTCTGATGTTTGATTAGTTTTGATTCTGTGACAAAATTAATATGATGTCTGTTTTAATAATTGTGAGTCATGCAATGAAAATAAAAATATTTTGGATTCACATTGAAAAAATATTACTATTACTGAGAGATTTAGAGGGACATGGAAATGTGCTGAATAGTAAACTACACAAACAATTGCAAAGAAACATCAAGTAACTTTGAATTAATGTGAAAATTTTAAGTGTTTTGTTGTAAAACATATTCCAAAAATCTTTATTTACAACTTTGAAAAATAATTTTTTACAGTGTAGTAGGAATGACCTATTAGTAATCATGATAGTTGTATTAGTCAAGCACTGCAATGTTTATATACTGTACATTTTAAATATTTGTTTTCAGTCAGATTAAAACAACAGACCTAGATAACGTGATTGTAGCTCAGCTTCATCCAGCATGTACAGGTGTTACTCAGACTTAAATGGATGGATGCACAACGTATATTTAAACCTTCAAATATTCAATATTGCAGTCTGTCATCTTCAGACAGACAGATGAAGAGCGTAGCCGGATTCAGTGTTGCGAGGGCCATGTCGCTGTGGGCTGCGGTGGGACTCCCTGCTGTTGGGTGCAGCATGTAGAACAGTGGGGGGCTGTGCTGTGTTTGTTTAAAACTCACAGGAGCCCCATTAAGCCCTGATTCCACTCATTTAGGGCTTCCACAGGGACAGGGAGCCGAGCCCCTGGGAAGCGGCACATTGCAAGGGACACCAATTATGCTGCGGAGGACACAGGCCCGCCTGTTCCTGCTCAGGCCAGCTGTCACGTCGCAGGATGACCCTCTCTGTCAAACCCATTCAGCAGAGCGCATGGAAAGCCAGCCTAATTGGTGTTGGGCAAACAGATTTTGTCACAAAGTTGCAAAGGAAGCTAAGTAGCTGAACGTTCACATTGTCCAACCCCTGACCCGCAGATTGGGGCCGTTCCATTTGTTCCTTTCCGTTGATTAAACATCTATGACCCCTGACTCGTCCTTGCGAGCTCAGGAAACCCAGGGCAGCAATTAAAATCAATATTCTAGCAATAACCGGCAGCGTAAATAAGAAGTGAGCTCTTTTCTCCCTGTGAAGTGATATGATATGTACAGAGAGCCGGTAGGGGTCTTTTGGGGGCTCGTTCGATTTGTCTCCTGGTTTGTTCGCCCTTTATGAGTCTGTCGTTCTCCATGTTAAAACGAGGATTTTGTGAGAGAGATTCACTTGACATCATTAGCTCTGGAGAAGAGCCACAATGGCTGATTGCTAGTCTTGGCTTATGAAAACACATGTTGGATCAATGCTCAGGTGAAAAGTCTGGCTGGTTTTGAGCTTGTTTAATTTAGGGCTGTGCGATTAATCAAAATACCAAGGTGACTTGCAAATGGGACGTGCTTGATTTATTGAAGTTGATTAGATTTATTAAAAAAAAAGCACAGAGACAGAGCAGAACACGGATATGTAAATTTAACTTTCAGCTAAACGATCAAATACACGCAAAAATGTCAAAATGCGGCGCTTAGTGATTATTCACGTAAACCCTCGTCAGTTATGTAATAAATGTAACCAGTTGAGAATGAAAATATACGTGTGTAACAGTAAATTGGATCCGTGCGGCTCTTAAACTGACATCTATATTCCTGCTGCCGACTGTGTGCTTAATATTAATCAAACAACAAAAGACAAAGACAAAATCACTCACTGCTTTTGACTGAAGGAATTTTGTAGCTTTAATAAGAAACAAAGGAAGTTTAATTCTTACAGTGAAGACTATGCTGTTTTATTTTACATCAGATTATTCAATTTCTGTAGTAGGCCGTCAAGTTTGTTTCATTTGTGTCTTTTTTATTCTGTTGTATTTGTCCTTTGCTTTTTTATTACTGACAGTTTAATTATTTTCAATAATTTTGAGGACTTTTTGTTTGTTTGTTTGTTTGTTTGTCATTTCGCTGGTCTCTAAAATGTAGATGTCATAGCAACCTTATTTACAGAAAATATACATTTAATATAAATCGCTATCTTTAAATCATTCATATAAAGTTTTGGTCATATGGCTCACTTATAATCATGTTAAATAACCGTGATTACAATATTGACCAAAATAATGTTTTTTGTCATAATCGAGCAGCCCTAGTTTAACTCCCTATTTCCCCATTCAGGCTCTCTTCTTTACCATCTATTCATCCCAAACTATCCTTAATTATCATTTTACTGTACAGTGGTCCTGTGTAGTACTGTACTGTGAACATTTCAGACAGTATTTTATATTTTCTTTTCTTTTAATTTTTTTTAAAACAGTGGTTATTTGGTCTTTGTTCGTCATTTATGCATGAAAAAATTCCTCAAAATCATGCCATCCACAGAGGTTTGACTTCAACAAAAGGGCACTTTAATTGTTTAATAAAACAAACAACACACTGTGCCTTTAAAAAGCAGGATTAGGATGATGAATGAAGAAAGAGCGCAGTGATTGGGAGCCCTGTAATAAAAGCTCATTGTGAAAAGCGAAAAACTTCGTGTTGAGGTGGTTTTGTCATTCAAGATGATATTGCTACCTGATACGAGCGGTTCGTTTTTCTGATTAATTACAGGTTAGGTGGGAGGTGACGTCGATAATTCGCAGTGGGGTAAAAAAAATAATCTGGGCCCGGCCACCCGCAGAACTAACACTGAAATAACACTGGCTGCAAATGTATAAATATCTGCAAATTAATGACCTTCATTTTGCTCTGTCTTTCTCAGGTCAATGATTACAGATGAATGTTAATTAAATCACTCAATGTTAATGAAGTCTTAGAGAAAGCACAAGAGAAACTGATAGAGAAATTCCTTTGGATAGACATAAATGTTTGTTTGATGACTATTACTGTGTGTGTGTGTGTGTGTGTGTGTGTGTGTGTATGATAGACATATTAGCTGTTTTAAATTACTGGGAAAAAAATTAAAATTATATTTTTTTAAAATACGTTTTTAAGCATTTATTTTCATAGATAGATAGATAGATAGATAGATAGATAGATAGATAGATAGATAGATAATATGGAGAGAGAGAGAGAGAGAGAGATTGCAAAAAATATATAAAACAAGGAAAATTTTCATTTAATTTGTGTGAATTTATACATTATTATTATTAATAGTAATTAAAAGTCAAGTACCATATACATATACTAAAAGACAAGTAATATGTATAAACTATACATTAGTTATTATTACCTACATAAAATAAATAAAATCCAAACATTAATGTATTAAGCAATGCACGTGTATAAATAGATAAATGTGTGATATGTGATATCATATAGCTCTGTCCTCCACCATCAACGACAGGGTCTAGACTCAAGTTCTGCGATGACCCCAGAGTATGTTTTTGACAAAACAAACAAAGGAATTCTCCCCCAAAGCATCTCTGTGCTGTAGAGAGGGGCTGTTTGGAGGGGTGGAGGGGGGGTCAAGAGGCTTATGCCATCAGTGGGAAAGTACTGATTAATTTTGAAGAATTTCTGTGAGAAAAAACGCCCCGCGCACAGTTCACTAATTACAGCCCTGCACAACGCACAACAAAGAGCCATCTCATATCGCAAGACAATGAGGAGCCCTGAGAGAGCGAGGGAGAGTGAGAAAGAGAGAAACTAATGAGATGAATCACCTGTCAGTAGAAGAGGATTCAGGCCCCTGGTGGCCCCCGGGAGGAAGGACATGCATGAGGGCCCAAACGTTGCTCCTCACCAGATGATCTCCATCCCCCTCTCATGACAGACAGAAAAACGCCCGGCTCTGTCATGTTGTCAAAAGATCCTGCCGACAACTGGGATTTATTTCATGTGCTTACTGAGTACACAAGGTCAGTGAGTAGTTTGACCTAATTGTGCTAGAGTGAAGACAAACTGCGAATATTTCAAATGAAACATATCCACCTTTTTTGCAATGCGGAAGTAAGCTATTTACTTTGAATGTGCGAGATTTCAGATTCATTAGCCGCTAAGAACACAAGTGCAGTGAACGGTAAACCTGTTTGTTCTACAAACCAGTGTGTTTATTATTGTAATAATAAATTAAAATAATATTATAACAAATAGCAGTTTGCAATATCAAGTAGCATAAGCAACTGTTTTTCAGGTAAAATAACTGGAAGGGAATAACACCAGAAGACTCACATATTCAAATTACATTTTTTTTTTTTTTTTTACGTTAAAAATAAGGTGTATAATGTCAATATGACATTAAAACTGCCCTGGTTAATGTAATATAATAAATGTGAAAAAGAGGCATTACCACTGTGATTTGTGGAGATGCTCTGGTGATTAAACTTGACTTTTATCTCCACGTCGCAGTCAATATACTAAATCCACTGCTCAAACTCATATAAAGCTCTGACTCCTTTCTGATATGAAATATGTCACAGTGAAATGGGTTGCGCACACAAAAGCAAACTCACATCGACTTAAAATTTGAAAGAAATTCCACATAAGTGAAGGAAAAAAGTTTGGGGTCAGTGAGATTTTTTTTTATTATTTGTCTATTTTTCTTTTCTTTTATTTTGAAATGTTTCTTGTTTTCCCAGCAAAAATGCATTCACTTAAAAGTGACAGTAAAGACACTTACTTTGCTATGGAACATTTAAAAAATGCTGTTCTTTTGAACTCTCTATTTATCAAGAATCCTGAAACAAATGTACCACGGTTTCACAAAAATATTAACCAATACAACTGTTTTCAACACTGATAATAAGAAATGTTTGTAAATGTAAACACTGAAGACTGGACTAATGATGCTGAAAATTCAGCTTTGACTCACTGGAATAAAATAAAAAACAGCTATATTAAATTGTAATAATATTTCACAATATTTTTACTGTGTTTTTGGTCAAATAAATGCAGCCCTGGTGAACAAAAAACACTTACTGACCCCAAACCTTTGAACAGTAGTTTATATATGGAATTCTGGTCATCTTTCTAGTTGTTTCTTTTTCAATTAATGGTTCTCCACAGATCTTGAATACTTGACTTTCATGAAGCACATCTCAGAAGTTTCTCAGAATAGTTGTCTACAAGCACATATGCAATCCTATAAAAAGTTCTCCACTATACGTATGCAAACGGTCATAAAGGCAGTGAGGGAATCACAAAACGCTCTCTGTGTGTTTGACAGTTTGAGAAGGGAGGCCAATTGTGGTCAGACTCACTGAGAAGGGAGACGAAAGTTCGCGGCGTCTGTGCGGTTTTGCGAAAAAAAGAAAATGACACTCAAAGAGCTGTGACAGTTAGGATTATATTAGAGGTCAATCTTTATTTTGGTTTTGCATGTTTGTTCCCCTGCAAAACCCTGAGGCAAAATGAAATAATATTTAAGGAGACAAAGGTTGTTCTGTGTCGAGAATAGAGGGCCACCAGATTTCTGTTGACATGGCCCTTTATTAAGTGTGTGGTTGCTGAGGAGAGCAATCCGAGGAGCATTTGGCCTCTCGCAAAATCTAACCCAACCGTTGAGAAATGTTCTGCGCAACAGTGACCGCCATGCTGCGGCACGCACCTTATTTTCTGCTTGTCACTCGTGAAAGAAAACAAGTGCTGACTGGCAGCCACCAGGCGTGGAAAACATGACCCTTAGTTACAGCTTTTACCGAAAGCTGACCCAAGAGTGCAATATTTTTAAAAGGCAAGAGATTGGTCAACTAAAAGAGAGTGGTGTCCTAGACAGTCATGCACTGCTGGAGTCTCCTGTGATGGAGTCAGCACTTCTTTTGCCTAAGAATAGCTGTCGGCTACTGCGGTGAGTTCACAGAGCCTGAAAGAAGTGGCTACAGAGAGATTTTACGATTCATTTCAACATTTTGGGTCAATTCCAGGGTCATCCTACACTGATCAAAGGTTACGGCAAAGGAGGAAAGCAGGCAGGAGTCTGGAGTTAAACACTTGCTGATCTTTAATTATCAAATATCAGATTTTTTTTTTTTTAAAGTTTGGGGTCAGTAAGATTTTTTAAATGTTTTTTGAAAAAAGTCTCGCTCACCAAGGCTGCATTTATTTGACCAAAAGTACAGTAAAAACTGTAATATTGTGGAATATTATTACAATTTAAAATAGCTGTTTTCTATTTGTATATATTTTAAAATGTAATTTATGCCTGTGATGCAAAGCTGAATTTTTAGCATCATTACTCCAGTCTTCAGTGTCACATGATCCTTCAGAAATCATTCTAACATGCTGATTTGCTGCTCAAGAAACATTTCTTATTATTATCAGTTGAACACAGTTGTGCTGCTTAATATTTTTGAGAAAACCATGATACAATTTTTTTTCAGGATTCGTTGTTATTAATAATAATAATAATAATAATAATAATAATAATAATAGTAGTAGTAGTAGTAGTAGTAGCAGTGTAGTTACTGAATCCTCAAAAATATGAACAATTTTTGAATAATAAAAATGATGATGATGAAGATTATATTGTTGTTGATGTTGTTGAATCCTCAAAAATGTTAACAATTTTTGAATAATAATAAAAAATAATGGCAATGATTTTATTGTTGTTGTTGTTTTGTTTTTGTTGAATCCTAAAAAATATTAACAATTTTTGAATAATGCTAAAAATGATGATGATTGTTGTTTTATTTTTGTTGAATCCTCAAAAATAACAATTTTTGAATAATAATAAAAAATAATGGCAATGATTTTATTGTTGTTGTTGTTTTGTTTTTGTTGAATCCTAAAAAATATTAACAATTTTTGAATAATGCTAAAAATGATGATGATTGTTGTTTTATTTTTGTTGAATCCTCAAAAATAACAATTTTTGAATAATAATAAAAAATGATGATGATGATGATGATGATGATTATTATTATTATTATATAACATATATATCCTACTTTTCCTTTTTTTCTGGGAGAAAAATTTTAAAGAAAATTAGATTTGTTATTGAGTCATTTCCAGAGCTGTTTATCTTTCATTTATAGAGTGAGAAATAGAAAAACACATATATTTCGTGTGGTGCCGTGAGGTCATTTTAATGTGTACATATTTTTCAGCAACTTTAAAACATTTTTAAGCCTTATCACCTCTTGCATCAGCCCTCCTACTCACCCCATCACCAAAAATGTGTACAGAAAAAAAGCGGGTTTTGAGTAAAAGTAAAACCCAAAACAGCAGCGCCGCGTTAAGCCTCCTCAGACTAGGACAGACTCCTGTGTGTGAACACTTGAGGATCTTCTCAGATCCATCTGGCCTGAGTAATTCAAGCTTGGAGGGGACACCCATCTAAAAAAATACGGCCCGCTATTATTCAGCTTTAAGGAAGGAATAATAAAAGGGGAAAAGAAAGACAATCCGTCAGCCATCTAAATCAGCTGACATCCCCAGGTCTCCCCGCGCTGTAGGTGGCTGCGCTGCAGCGAGCGTCTGATAACATCAGTGAGAAGTTAAACAAAAGGCATTTTTCCCTCAAACTGGCCATCTTTCAGCTTGACTACTGCTGTAAACATCATTCCAGAACACAACATTATGAGACATCTTACCCTACATTCCTGATCCTCCTTTTTAAAGGGAGAGCGAAGTCTCCGAGCTTTGCCAAAAGAAGACTCCTAAGAGCTTGGAGACACACAGAGGGGGAGAGTTACAGCGTTTAAAAAATGTACCACCATCCCGACAGCGAGTTTTGCTAGAGAGCTCTCGGTTTCACCTTCGAGTCTGTTATTGACACATCGAGAATTAGAATAAATTCTCTCTAGTGGCTCATGCAGACTGTCTAATGAGCTCGCTGTCATCCGCAGAAGTAATTTCTCCCAGAACAAGGTTTCATACCAGAAGTTTTGGAAATCCATTTGGAAAAGGAATAGTTCCATTGACCTTAATACCTTTCCGAACATTCTCTTTGAGCATTCCTTCACTCCCTTCGGTTCTAATTGATTTCATAAAAGCGGTAATATGTAAAAGCGAGGAGGGGCTCTGTTGATATAACCTTGAATCTAAATGATCCTTGAATCCCCATGTTGTCTGAGAAACTCTTCACTGTCTTTAAACGCCTCATAACTTCCCCATGACACATTTTCTGGACCGTGTCTTCAACTTCCACAGTGCATTTCGCCTCTTTGTCTCGTGTCCTATGGCAAATTATCAACCGTAACCTCTGCGGCAAAAGCCAACTCCCTTGCCATGCGTTTAGCACGCTTTGGACACCTAGTAGTTACAGCCGTCTAAGAACATATTCACACATGCGTGGGCCTGTTTAATGTGTTTCAAGACCCATCTTCTTCTCTTTATTAAGCAGTCAGTCACAGTCAAGTCCTGAGCCTTGAGTTTCAGCTCGAGCAAAGATTGACTTGGGCCTTCAGATCTGCTTATTAATAAATAACTAATACTAATACATAAGTCTGGCTTTCGGTAAATGAATTAATGAGATATTATGATATGCACAGTCAGATTTAAAGCCTAACACACAAGTCTTCTGTCTGCTTGGGATGCAACAATGATTCATTTTATTGCAGTATTCTGCTGATTAATTGAGTCATCTGGTTGAAAATGAAGCAAAAAAATATATATATATATTAGAAAAGTTTTCTTGAAAAAAAACTGAAATGACAACAATTCTTGAATATTTTTAACAAGAATAATTATCTGACATTTTTCTTTTAAAAATATGGGAATAAATCACTGCTGGGAACACTATTTATCATGGCACTGAATGTGAGTGTTTAGCATCCCAGTTGCTACATTTTCTCTCTCTCTCACTGTCTGTCTCAGTGTCTATAGATTTCAGCGTTATGTATCTGGAGATTCTGCTAACGAAGAGTTTGTGCTTGTGAAGATAAAGGATATGCAACAGTTATCTGGAAATAAACAGGAGCAAAGATCGCAACAAGCAAAGTTCCACACTTTATGCAATATTTTTTTAAATATCTATGGATTTATGGGTTTATCAAACCTAAATTTTTGAATTTTAATTAAAAAATTTTAATATTTAAATAACAGTGCTGTTTTTGATGCATCTGTGAATTTGCTCCATCCTTTTCCACTGCTTTGAATACAAAACACTGCACTAAACGAATGAATGAATGATTCTCTCTGGGGGTGTTTACACCTGGTCACTTAATGTTTTCTCTGATTGGATAGCTATCCCATCTTGAAATAAGACAGGTGTAAATACCCTCCGAAACACTTTTACGACGGATTTAAAGTGCCCCTATTATGGGTAATGAAAGGTTCATATTTTGGTTTTGGGAGTCCCCAACAACAGGGTGACATGCATGCAAGGTCAAAAAACACTTTCATTATCTTATAATATACATTTATTTTGACCTTACTTGCTCAACGACTCCCAAACGATTTGTTTAACAATTCATTTTTCCAAACCTCTCCTTTGCGTGACGCTAATCTGCGACAATTGGTCCAATTGGTCTCATTTTCATTTCATCATGCCTGTAATGCCTGATAAAGCAACGTTTGTGAGCGTAGTTGTTCTGCTTTGTGTACAGCCGTTACGGGGAAACAGCTATTTGGCACCTAGTGGCAATGAATGAATTTGCATTTTCATTCAGACCAACGCGAAAAGACCAACAAGTGGGCGGGCAATATGCTAATATTTCATGTTGACGTCAACATGAAACGGCTTGGGATTCGTTTAAAAAAGGACTCCTTTCAATGATTCAGAGTCGACTCTTTCTTTTGAGAGACAATAACTTTATACACGCTGCACTTTCAGATTTAAAATTTGCAGGATGTTTTCATTCACTTAGAGCTGTGTTACACACTGCATGAAAGGTAATTTTCAAAAATCCATAATAGGGGCACTTTAAATCCGATGATCACACAAACCACTTAAGGTGGTGGTCTGGGATGCATTCCAGACGAAACTGGACACGTGTAAATGCATCTGGTTGTTGAAACCACATATTTAAATTTTACTCCCAAAATGTTAAAATAATAAACATGTGAAAGCGTGTTACAGGCTATATGACGTGTTATAGTCAGATAGGACAGCAGCGCTAATGCAAAACGCATCGCCGCGGATAAGTAGCTGAGTATCTCTTCAGCAAGCCAACGTGCAAACTGCCGCAAACGAAACTAAAAGTGTCTCAGACGCTCAACACATGATCATCTTCATTAAAAGTAGTAAGACTAACTTAGGTTATCTTTCCAGTGCTGATGCCACGCTTTCTCCTGTTGCAGTCTCAGCGCATATCTGCTTTCCTTGATGTGAACTCCGTTAAATTTGCATATTGAAGATCGGATTTATATCCGTTTTTCAGAGACACATTAATGTGGCCAAGTGTAAATGGAACCGTTTAAACAAATCAGATAAATATCCTATCAGAGAAAACGCATGAAGTAACCAGCTGTAAACAGGCCCTCTAACTCACTGTTTTGTCTTGTTTTCCAGTACAAATATCTAAGCATTCTTAAGTCAAGATATATTGACTTTAGAAGCACAATGACTGTTTTCTGATAAATGTATCACAATTAAGTGTGTTTATGCTTAAAACCAAAAAATACAGGATACCTGTCAAAATTGAGGAAGAAAGTAATTTTTTGCAGTCAGCTTGACAGTTGCTTCTAAACTGTAAACACCTCAGAAAGCGAATGAGTTGTTTTCAGTGACACATTAGACTGAAAGGAGTCTTTTGATTCACATATTTGATAATGAAATCACACTGCATCTGTCTATAGCAGCAGGTAGGTTGTATGTAATGCATCGTTGCGTTTCTAACACTGTAATATTGGTCGTCATACATCCACATATCCGAACGCCACAAAAACAGTCATAACATATATTCATTTTCCATATATAGTCCTCGTTTTTATTATTATTAACAGAGGTCAAATAAACTCATCAAGTCATATTTACAGAGAAAGGCAATAAATATTTTATAATAGTAATAAAATTATTATTTTTTGCATACATTTATTTAATCGTACGAGTGGCATGATTGTTAGTAACGTCTGACAGACGATGAGTATATAGACGAGTGTATACTACAGCTATACCCATATGGAGAGTCCACCTCACCAACAGTGGCTGGAGTCCAGTGTCTGCAGAAGGGATTTCCTCTGTCTCGTTCTAGAACACAAAGAACATGACTGATTGTCAGGCGGACCGATTTCATTGGCTGAGTGACCTGGAAGTAGTCAAAATCCGACACTTGTTGAGTGTCCGGGACATTAAGAGCAATGCATCATATACCTGGTTTTGCATTACGTATTTTGGTAGCTTACATTTTAGGGTGACGACATGATCTGCATGTACGCGTGATCAAATGTAGAGCATTAGAGCGATTCCCCAAACCTTATTCCAGTCCCTTCATATCCAGGCTTGCGTCTGTTGGTTCTCACACACACTATCACCACAGCTAAAGCTGATATCTGGCTAGTCAAATCACGTCGATCTAAGCTGAATCAAAGAATATCGAAGCGTTCTGCGCATTCGGCCCGAGAGAAGGCCTGCTGTCCGTTCAGACGAGAAAGGCATCCCACAGAGAGGCTCTTCAAAATATTGCACTCAAAGCTTCACGTTTACCTATGGAGGCCTGCAAAGGTCACATGACTCTGTTATCGCTCTCTCGTTGTGTTTCCATGACAGCCCATTCCAGTGGAAAATATTGGATCCTTGTTGTTGGGGGCAACACAAATGAAAATAGAAGGTTTCCCAGGTGGTGCAGTTTGCTCTCGTCGCTATTCCAGAGTTTAAACGTGTCAAAGCAGGAGACGCTAGTTCCTTATAGGTCATCCTTAGTTAATCCAGTATAAATAAAATAACAGACACCAACATTACATTTAAAAAAGACCCACATTCAACAGCTGGGAGAAACTTGACGTTTCTGAAATATAAAAATAAAACATCTTTGAACTTAAGTTTCTTGTCTCTTTTCTGTAGCCATTGTTTATTTGTGTCCTCTTCCTTCTCCTGCTTCGGATTAGATTAAGGTGTTTGTCAGGTAAGAAGCAAGGAGAGAGGTGCGTCTCAATTCGTTTTGGGGTTGGGTTTTAAACGCCGCGCCCTTCGTGTCCGTTTCGTTACCGTCGTGAAACGGAACTCCTCCAGAGGGTCCACTTTTCCTTTGGGGTGGCGCTTCATGAAATGCACTTCCTGTTGTGTTTGCGTGGTCTTGGAGCCTTTTTTGGGTCGACCTTTTCGGTTGAAACCCAAATACCAGCCTTTGTACTTGGCCGACACCAGCGCTGTGTAGTTGTTCTCCAAATATTCCTCCACGAAGACGCAATCTTGGTTATTCCCATTGGGCTGAGGAGAAAAGACAAGATGAAATGTCAGAAAATGGTCCACTTGTTGAACCAACCCTCAGCTGATGGTCTGATTTGTTATTAGGACTTTATGTACAGCCATTATTGCAAAACATAAACCCTAACATAAAACAGTTTTCTCAAAGTTCATGACAACAGGATGCACACAGATTTAAAAAGAAAAATACTATATATTATACACAATACATTGGTGAATCTGTTAACAACACAGCCAAGTCATATTTGCCCTCAAATAAAATAAAATAAAATAAAATAAAAAAATATATATAATAAAATAAAATAAAATAATAATAAAATAAAATAAAAACAACATCATAGTGTTTTATGGCCATGCTGTGGTTTATTTTACAATAATTACACGCTTCCATATTATTCCATATCATCCCACTTATTAGCCAGCTACTCACAAAATAAAAAAATAAAATAAAATAATATATGCATCTCAAAATGTTTTCAAAGTTAGATTAAAAACTGATCTGCAGTTTACACGTCTACTATTAAACTATTGTATGACAGGACACCTACTCGTTTTACAAAGCATAATGTTTTTAAAAGAATGACCAGCTTCTGCCAACAACTTCAACTTAGGGTCAGTTCAAAACAAGCCAGTAAAGCACGTAATGTCCTATTCATGACAAATGTAGGGGGTTTGGTCTTTCCACCAAGATTTGTTTGTGGTATGGCAGTTACAAGGACTTGGGAAAAATTACAATTTTAACTTCAAACAGCTAGCCTCAATATTTCATTTTTGTTTGAATAGATGGTATGAAAATATGTGTTGACTGGCTCCATTATATAAACATCATGAGTTGGTTACAG
The DNA here is from genome assembly GCA_021397915.2 of Tor tambroides. Taxonomy (NCBI): domain Eukaryota; kingdom Metazoa; phylum Chordata; class Actinopteri; order Cypriniformes; family Cyprinidae; genus Tor; species Tor tambroides. Next base: position 24,165 of record JAFVLL020044454.1, on the reverse strand, counting down.
TAGCAGTGGTTTTGGTCCCAACTACAAACTCTTACATCAAGTTGACATACACTAAACATGCAATACACGAGTAATCATATTCATAGCTGCAATTATAAATAAGCTCATGTGTAAATCAAAAGCATACACACAGGAACCGAAAACAATTTCGTTACATTCATGTTGTAGTTTAATGTGCCCCAAGACAATGTGAACAGAAAATCACATTGAATCTGATATTTTCAGTTTCTATGTTTGATAGTAAACATACCTTTCCAATAATTTTGCCGTTCTTGTTCATGCAGATGTAGTATCCACTCTCTTTCCCTTTTATTCGAATGTGACTCCCGAATGTCTCCGTTTCCACAACAAGTAGAGCTGCACGTAAAAATAAAAAAGTTTACTTAGAATTCATGAAGACAATATGATGCTCACAGAATTAAATACATTTTGTTAGAAATAAACTCCTACAAAATACTATATCTGTGTGAAGTTGTTGAGAACACACCTATAATAAAATAAAATAAAATAAAAATAGGCTTCATTGTCTTATGCAAAATATATATTTTATTTTAAAACCATTTAGATATTTATTTTAATTTACATAATTTCCCACAAATTCTCTTTACTTTTTAATGCCAAAAACATATTTAAAAAAAACATATATTATATTATTCATATTTATACATTGTTGTCATCCAAAAATCATTTTATTTATTTATTTATTTATTTATGTTTTATAATTTATAAATTGCCATGTAAAATATTAGTCACATTTTTTTTGGCAAGATTCTCCCATCAATATGATAGCTACTACTTGATATTTTATAACAGCTGTATGAGGAAAAAAACTACTTTTATGTATTCATGTACAAAATAGTACTTTATCCAAAAATACATTCGGCATGTGAACTATTTAAAAAAAAAAAAAACTGAGAGAAACGTAATGATTCATCATACACTACAGCTCCCTCACAACCCCTAAAAACACCCAACTCTCTCTTTCTCTGTGTAACCACCTTTGTTAAGGGTCCCTCTCTTGGGGGGAAGCAATCTGCCAAACTCCTTGGAGCAGTTCAGATCCCCAGGGATTGGGTTTCCACTTGCCTTTAGTTCGTGCTCACTCAATCAAAAAGTTAGGATGATCCATTTGTTTAACACACTGGGCTATTCAAAGGTGCTCAAAGCAGAGAGGCTTAGAGAGCAACACCAAAACTGTCCCCTTCCAAAACAGCCCGGGGCAACATGAGAGGAACGACTAATCCAGTCAGAGCACTTGAGATCAAATGAGGGTGGGAAATATCCCTTTAACAAGAGCATGACGTTTAGAAATATATGCCTGAAAAATACAGCAAATATTCCTGTATTTAAACCAAATCTGTACCTAAAAACTGAATGCTTAAAGCAGTCAGCCCACCATCTGTGCATCTCTCACACCAGCTGATTTCTTACTGGTACAGCTTATTAATATTAAAGCACAGATGTCAACCGGACACCCTGACCTTCGGTAATGTGAATGTTTTACTATCCCAAACATGGGTGAAACCGAAGACATTTTTTAGATGTTTCTGGGAAGGCGAGTGTTTGGTGATAAATGAGCCATATGAGTGCAAACCTGATCCAGCAGTGTGTTCAAGAATAAGACACAGGGTTGTTTTCATGTTGCTTTTGCTTTATTCAAGGAAACTAGCTGTTATAATCGATGTGAAAGACTGCTCGCCACCCATTTTACTTCTGTAACATGACGTATTACCAAGTGAAACTGGATATTCAGTCTTTATTCCTGATGGATAAAATTAAGTCTGTCCTATATTTTATCTCACTGAATATCACTCGCCACAGATCAGATTGGAAACAGTGATTCACATTGACTTTAGTTTAAACATACTTTGAACATACACTACTGTTCAAACATTTGGTGAAAGTAAGATTTTTTCCTAGCATATATAAGATATATATATATATATATATATATATATATCATGATCACATGATCCTTCAGAAATCGTTCTAATATGCTAATTTGATGATCTAAAAATATTTCTTATTATTATTATCAATGTTGAAAACAGCTTAATATTTTGTGGAAACCATGATATATTTTTCAGGATTCTTTGATGAAGAGAAAGTTCAACAGAAAAAAACTTATTTGAAACAGAAATCTTTTGTAACATTATAAATGTCTTTACTCTTTACTGTTTTTTTTTTACATGTGTGATGTGTCTTTGCTGAATAAATGTATTAATCTTGCTGACCTCAAACTTTTTCAATAGTAATGTAAATGTGCATAAAATGCACATTTGACATAAATCTGATGTATAAACTCAATCTGACTCTCAAAAACTGAATCATGAGTCATGATTAAAACATGTTCTGCTCTCCTTTTGTTTTTTGGAATGTTCAAAATTATTAACGCTGACAGGACAGTTGAAACACTAGGGCAAAGCTGAGACAGAGGAGCACAGTGTGCATGCGTGCATGTGTGTGTGTGTGTGTGTGTATGTCACGGAGTTCACAGGTGCCAGGTGTGGGGGTTTACCTGGACCTGCCTCCTCTCATGCTAACACAGGTAAAGAGGATCAGCTCAGCCAATGCTGCACTCCTTAACCACATTCAAGCAGTAAACAACAACAACACTGCTGTAAACACTTGCTAAATAATACATAATAACTCACACTGCTATAAATGACAACTGAATAAAGAACATTACCAGCATTACCAAACATAGTAGATCATATTTTAACATAAAAAATAAGACTCTTTAACTAATCCTGCTATGTAATTACTGAACACTGCCAACATTTCCATAAACAAATACTGAATGCTGAACATCAAAGATCAAAGCACAACTATGTGAATGCAAACAGACAAGCTCGATTCCACATGCCATCATGGTTTGTGTACGAATGCAATTATTCACAGTGCAACGAAGAGATTTCCAAACTTTTTGTCAGCCGAACCGCTTTGATCTAAAATATTTACCTGAAGTACCATTTGAAATCTACCTGATCTCATGACGATATGTACCAATAAGTACATATCACTGCAGTTTCCAACAGAAATGAACACTAGAGGTGGTAAAAAATTGAACACTTGTAATCGTTTCTGTACACAGTTATGATTACAGCTCCATATGTTTCGCTTTCTGGACATAACAAGTTTGATTGGTAGCTCAGCCAGCACGGAATTGGAATTAGGATGCAGATTCCTTGGGTACGAATCCCATGAAAAACATGACTCACGATGAAAGAGCTGAAAGATGACAGATCGAAAAACAAGCTAAAACGGCATGCTTGCGATTGTGTTTTTACATCACATTCACTTTTGTTCATACTATCAGGTAGGTTTAGGTGTAGTGCAGATGGTAGGTTATTTTAAATCACAGAGCATTAGACTTACAGCGCCACTCAACGAACATTTCAAGTCAGAACTGTGGTGAAACCTACAAAACCAACACCACATAAAACGTACCATATGTACGTTCATCTGCTGCGAGTAGCAAAAAACGAACACTCTTTTAGCACCAACCAGTGGACATTTCACATCAAGTACGTCATGAAACGTACATGGCGGTACGTATTTCGTATCTAGCGAAAAAAGCTCCCACAGGTACATTTTCGTCATGAGATCAGGTTGACCCTGATCATCAAAACACCATTTAACATCCACAAAACATGAATATGACTAAATTAACAGTGAATCAAAGTGATAGTTTGCCCAAAAATGAAATCTATGATCTATGATTATTTACTCGCCCTCATGTTGCTCAAAACCTGTATGATTCATTCACAAATCAGACATAAATACTTCTCTCATGAACTTTGAATGAATACGCAAGGTTGATATCAAGATTTTCAGTGGATAATGTCTTAAATTCTATTAAGTTGCACTAAATAAAGAAAGTCATACAAGTTTGGTCCAACATGTAGGTTAGTAA
>JAFVLL020044454.1:0-20149 GCA_021397915.2 Tor tambroides | reverse complement strand
ACAGGAAGTGACAAAAGTCCAGGACAAGGCACAGAAAACGTAAAAACAACAAAGAGCTTATTTGTGAGAAGAGCAATCACACTTATTTTCTAAAACCAAAATAAAACTGAACACCTCAAAATTGCAAAAGCAAAAAAAAAAAAACAACCTTCAAAAAAGGTCTCTTCGGTATAAAGGAGAAATAAAATAATGTCATGTAAAATTAAAAAGTCAAAGTCTTCTTGCACTGGATGTGCTGGTTTCGGCCTCATTTCCAGCCGGAGTCATGTCCTCATCTCATATATAAAACACATGTGATTCACAAATACTTGCTAAGGAGCTCACATTCACGTAAAGTAATCTTGACAAGTTTGGGTAAGGGCAAAATGCACAAGATGTACTTTCAGTGCCATGTAGTTGGCGATATCACATCTTTTGTAGCATAAATAAACTGCTGCAGAAAAGCTAGGTACCATGCAAAATGTAATTTGTAACTGCAACACTCATTTCAAATGTAGTTGAGTAAAGAGTACAGATACTCATTCAAAAATGTAGTGAAGTAGAGAGTAAAAGTTGGTAATTTCTTTGATACTCAGTACAGCTACAAAGTATCCAAAAAGATACTTAAGTACAGTAATTAGTTACATTTACTCAAGTACTTTACACCTCTGCTTGAAACATATGCGAACAAAAACACACAGCCACTAAATGAGGATGTTATGCAGTACCTCACAAAATTGGAACGTGACCTGAATAAAGACTTCACAAGAATTGTGATAAGAGGGAAAAGAGGGCAAAACAGGGCCGTCGCCAGAAAATCTTCAATGGGGAGAATTTCGTTTTCATAGGGGGGAACACTTTATGATCTCAGAAACAGACATTCACCAAAACAATAACAACATGTATTATTACTTAAATTGATCAAGTTCTATATTAAAACAGATTTAAAAAGATAGTCTGTCGATAATCTGTCGACTTTTGTGTTATATGTTATATTATGACTTTATGTAGGCTATTTATGTTAGAATCACCGCTCAAATCGCCAGAACTCGTGAATCTTCTCTTTATAACACTATGTAAATAAGAGAATCACTGCGCAGTGTAGAATTCGTTGATTATAACTTTGTGACATCTGGATGAACTAGATGGGTGACAGCTTTTTAATTATTATAAAGGGAGCTTTCTATGCCATATATAATCCATTCAGAATTTGACTATAAATTTTGTTTTTCATGCTGCTAAAGAGAACCAAATGCCATCAAAAAAAAAAAAAAAAGTATTCGGAGTGACATCCGCAAATGAAAGATTTACCCTCAAAATTGCAATGGATCGGACAAAAAATGTGTCAAAAATAGTCTATGCATTAAGGACATGACTCGCAATTAAAGCTTTTTAATTTCCAACAACACAATAATAAAACAATACATAGGCTATAGTAATATAAAATAGGTAATATTAAAGCACATTAGCGCACTAGCCTCACCAAAACTAGTTGAAGGCGGCGGGTCTTTGGGTGAAATCTCCTGAGAGCTTTATTAAAACACTTATATCCTACATGATAAACTTGTTGCAGGTCACCACCCAACTTTAATTTAAGATCGCATGAGCAGCTGATCAAAGCAATTTAAGGGTTTTAAGGCAATGTTATAAACTTAAGACACTATCTTATATGATTTATGATTTAGGCCTAACAGTGAATTTGTATTTTAAAATGGGAATGCATCGAATTTATGACAGTGTTTTATACATTTAAGCTACCCAAGTTAATAGTGAAATGTTCTTTAAAAGCATCTGTAATGCAATAAAGTAATTTGCAAAGTTTTTTCGAGCTATTTTTAAAACATTTGCTGCATGGATTAAAAAAACCTGCTTTAGCCTAGACATATCAGACAAAATTGCGTTGAGAGAAAAAACAGAAGTTGTCAACAAATCATTTAAATTTTAAGGTATTCAGAGGAACATAAAAATCAGAAAATAGAGCCTAAGCAGCTATAAAAGTATAGTACAAATTTACAAATCATAAAATAAAACACAAATTATAGCCTAATGGCATTCATTATAAAGAACATAAAAGTCTAGCCAAAACGAATGTATTTAAAGAGAAACTGAAACGCACCATAGGCCTATCTTTTATTCGGCACAAATACAAATGTTTCCCACTAGAGGATTTGGCGAGATCGCTTGGATTCACTTTTATTTGTGTAGGCCAATAAAAACAAAACATTGTGCTTATGTAAAATAAAGAAAACAACGGTTTGTGGTCACAAAAATAAAACGAAATCAGTGTAGACATGTCCGCAGTTTTTTATTAGTTTTTAAAAAAAAATATGTTAATTATTTATGTGAAATATATGTCGTTTAGGACTTTTAATGTTATTCCTTTTATATAGGCATATGTTGTTTTATTATGTTTTTCTCCACAGGACGCAGGAAAATTCCATTCTTTACACCAACAAGTATGTCTTTGCAAGACCAAAATCAGACTCCCATATAGGAGATTACAACGGTCTCAGAAAATGTGCAAATCTGTGTGAGGCTAAACATCCTGAGACCCTGACCTCAACTCATCTAAGGAAGCACATAGCGACCCTTTGTCAAATAATGAACCTAAAGGATCATGAGTAGGATCAGGTGGCAAAATTCATGGGACATGATATTGGTGTTCATATCGCCTGACTGAGAACACGATTCAACAGGCAAAAATGAGCAAGCTGCTTATGGCGATAGATTGTGGAACTGCTGTTTATAAAGGAAAATCTCTAGATGAGATTGACCTTGAATTAGAAGGTCAGTATGTAATACTCGCACACTTTTCTTATGTGTTGAAATGTTGTAGCAATATAGTACACTAAAAGGGATTTTGGAAAGAACATGTGACTTATGCTATATAAAACGTTTCTCTTCTTTGTTGTCGTTATAGTTGCTTTGTCTAATAAACCCAAGCAAGGGTACACTTCGGAGGATGTCATGATGGAGATGTCTACTGGACAAGAACTAAAACGCACTCTTGGTTATTCCCATTGGGCTGAGGAGAAAAGACAAGACGACATGTCAGAAAAATGGTCCACTTGTTGAACAACCCCTCAGATGATGGTCTGATTGGTCATTAGGGCTTTATGTACAGCCTGTCAGTCATTATTGCAAAATATAAACCCTAACATAAAACAGTTTTCTCAAAGTTCATGACTGCTCACAGATTTAAAAATAAAAATACTATATATTATATACAATATATTGCAGGGCTGTTAACAGCTTTATTAGTTGTATTTTCATAAAAAATAAATAAATAAATAAAACTAAAACCTGTAACTTTAATGTTTTTTATGACCCTGCAGTGGTTTATTTTACAGTAATGACATGCTTCCATATTATTCCATATTATCTCACTTGTTAGCCAGCTACTTATAAAATAAAATAAAATAATTTAGAATAAAATATGGGGGAAAATATATGACTGCAGAATGACTGACCAATCAGAATCAACTATTTTAGAGAGTGATTAATAACTAAAATAACTATGATATCATTTGAGAGAAAATTTGACGCCCCACACAAACCCTATTTATTATCATTTCACAATATGTGCATCTCAAAATAGTTTCAAAGTTTGATTAAAAGCTGATATGCAGTTTACACATCTACTATAAAATTATTGTATGACAAGACGCCTACTCGTCTTGCAAAGCATAATGTTTTTAAAAGAACGACTAGCTTTTGCCAACAAGACACAATAATTGGGCCCTTCAACTTAGGGTCAGTTCAAAACAAGCCAGTGAAGCACGTAATGTCCTATTCACGGCAAATGTAGGGGGTGTTGGTCTTTCCACTAAGATTTTTTGTGGTATGGCAGTTACAAGGACTTGGAAAAAAGGACAATTTTAACTTCAAACAGCCAGCCTCAATATTTCATTTTTGTTTGAATAGATGGTATGAAAATATGTGTTGACTGGCTCCATCATATAACCATCATGAGTCGGTTACAGTAGCAGTGGTTTTGGTCCCAACTACAAACTCATACATCAAGTTGACATACACTAAACATGCAATACACGAGTAATAATATTCATAACAGCAATTCTAAATAGGCTCATGTGTAAATCAAAAGCATACACACAGGAACCAAAAACTATTTTTGTTACATTCATATCGTAGTTTAATGTGGCCCAAACCTGTTTTTTATACCTGTTTGCAAGACAGCGAAAACAGCAAATTACATTGAATCTGATATTTTTAGTTGCGATGTGTGATAGTAAACATACCTTTCCAATAATTTTGCCGTTCTTGTTCATGCAGATGTAGTATCCACTCTCTTTCCCTTTTATTCGAATGTGACTCCCGAATGTCTCCGTCTCCACAACAAGTAAAGCTGCGGGTAAAAATAAAACACAGTTTACTTAGAGTTCATGAAGACAATATGATACTCATAGAATTAAACACATTTTGTTAGAAATAAACTCCTAAAAAATACTATATCTGCGTGAATTTGTTAAGAACACACCTGGGTCATTGTTAAAATAAAATAAAATAAAATAAAATCATTGTCTTACGTAAAATATATATTTTATTTTAAGACCATTTAGATTTTTATTTAATTGTAATTTACATTATTTCTGACTATTTCCCACAAATTCTCTTTAATTTTTAATGTCAGAAACATATATATTATATTATTCATACATTTTTTATTTTTAAAACATTATTTAAAAACATTATTTATTTATTTATTTTTTAAATAATTGCCATTTTTTTACTAGTTACATTTGGCATGTGAACTATTTAAAAAAAACAAACTGTGAGAGAAACGTAATGATTCATCATACACTACAGCTCCCTCACAACCCCTAAAAAACACCCAACTCTCTCTCTCTCTTTCTCTCTGTAACCACCTTTGTTAAGGGTCCCTCTCTTGGGGGGAAGCAATCTGCCAAACTCCTTGGAGCAGTTCAGATCCCCAGGGATTGGGTTTCCACTTGCCTTTAGTTCGTGCTCACTCAATCAAAAAGTTAGGATGATCCATTTGTTTAACACACTGGGCTATTCAAAGGTGCTCAAAGCAGAGAGGCTTAGAGAGCAACACCAAAACTGTCCCCTTCCAAAACAGCCCGGGGCAACATGAGAGGAACGACTAATCCCGGCAGGGCACTTGAGATCAAATGAGGGTGGGAAAGATCCCACTCCTCAGCGGCGCAGACCCCTTTAACAAATGCATGATGTTTTGAAAGACATGCCTGAAAATACAGCAAATATTCCTGTATTTAAATGAACTCTGTACCTAAAATCCGAATGCTTAAAGCAGTCAGCCCACCATCTGTGCATCTCTCACGCCAGATGATTTCTTACTGGAGCAGCTTATTAATATTAAAGCACAGATGTCAACCGGACACACTGACCTTCACTAATATGAATGTTTTATTATCCCAAATAGGGGTGAAACCCAAGACATTTTTGAGATGTTTCTGGGAAGGCGAGTGTTTGCTGATAAATGAGTTATACGAGTGCAAGACCTGATCCAGCAGTGTGTTCAAATACAAGACACAGGGTTGTTTTCATGTTGCTTTTGCTTTATTCGAAGAAACTGGCTGTGTTGAAGTCGATGTGAAAGACTGTTCGCCACCCATTTTATTTCTGTAACATGACGCATTACAAAGTGAAACTGGATATTCAGTTTTTATCCCTGATGGATTAAATCACGTCTGTCCAACATTTTATCTCACTGAATATCACTCTCCACAGATCAGGTTCCAAACAGCAATTCACATTGACTTTAAAAATACTTTGAACATACGCTACTGATCAAAAGTTTGGTGTCAGTAAGATTTTTTTCTCTCTCTTATGCTTAACAAGACTTTATTTGATTAAAAACATAGTAAAGATAGTAATATTGTAAAATGTTTAAATGTTTTACTATATAGAGAGAGAGAGATTACATTCATACAGACAGACATACATAGTAAACTGCTATATATATATATCTCTAGTCTTCATGATCACATGATCCTTCAGAAATAATTCTAATATGCTTCTTTGATGAATAGAAAGTTCAATAGGAAAGAAACAGAAATCTTTTGTAACATCATAATTGTCTTTGCTGTCACTTTTGATTGATTTAATGTGTCTTTTCTGAGTAAAAGTCAATTTCTAAAAAGAAAAAACATAAATCTGATGTGTTAACTCAATCTGACTTTTAAACAAGCAGCTCAGAATTGAGTCATGATTAAAACATGCTCCGCTCTCCTTATGTTTTTTGAATGTTCGAACTTATTAATGTTGACAGGACAGCTGAAACACAAGGGTAAAGCTGAGACAGAGGAGCACAGTGTGCGTGCGTGTGCGTGTGTGTGTGTGTGCGCGCGTGCATGTCATGGAGTTCACAGGTGCCAGGTGTGAGGGTTTACCTGGATCCGCCTCCTCTCATGCTAACACAGGTACAGAGGATCAGATCAGCCAATGCTGCACTGCTTAACAGACACCAACACACTCGAGCAGTAAACAACAGCAACACTGCTGTAAACACTCGCTGAATTACAAACAATAGCTCACACTAAATGACAACTGAATAAAGAACACTGCCAGCATTGCCGAAAATACTACATCCTACTAGAACTAGAACACATTTTAACTAATCCTGCTATATAATTACTGAAAATTACCAACATTTCCATAAACAATACTGAATGCTGAAACATTAAAGATCAAAACACAACTATATAAATGCAAAAAAAACAAGCTGGATTCAAATGCCATTACTGACTGCAAAGAAGGGATTCCCAAACTTTTCTTTCAGCCGAACCGCTTTGATCTAAAATGTTTACCTAAAGTACCACTTGAGATTTTAAATTCATATTTTAATAATTTAACAACACATTGGCATGTTCACGGTACTCAGATATTGTTAAATGGTCAAAAGACATGCAAGCAAACAAAATATTTATATAATATATTTTTATTTTTATTGCTTTTATTTTAAAATTTAGCCCCTGTGATCCTGCAGAGGATAAGCGGTAGGGAAAATAGATGGATGGATGTTTTAATTAATTATCCTTTCGTCAACTCACAAAATTCAGTTTGGGAAACCCTGGTATGACGCAAGCACATTTTGCATTCTCAACATTGCCACAAGGGACGCTATAGCAAACATAATCATAAAATGTCTGCTTCTATGGTAACAATTCTCATTTAGATCAGCTTCTGACGTCATGCAGTTTAATGGCACAGATATTTATAAGATTTATGACAATTCTGAACACAACCCTGATCATCAAAACACCATCTAACATACACAAAAACATGAATATAAGCACAAACTAGCGACCAAATTAACAGAGAATCAAAGTGATAGTTGACCCAAAAATAAAATCTATTAACTATGATCACTTACTCACCTAAATGTTGCTCAAATTCTCTATGATTCATTCACAACTCAGACATAAATAGTTCTCTTAATAACTCTAAATGAATGTGCAAGGTCGATATCAGGATTTTCAGTGGATAATATACATAAAGCCATACAAGTTCGGACCAACATGTATGTTAGTAAATAATGACAGAATTATCATTTTAGGTGAACTATGTCTTTAAAATGTAATATTTTTAAACCTGCTTCCCGGTGTTCATCTAATGTGACACAAAATGAACAAAAACTTCAGCTCACGTTAAATCATTTCTCCTCACTCGTATTACAGTTATTAACCACAGACATAAGAATAAAACTCCATACAAGCAGAAACAAACAGAAACGGAGCACTAGAAATTCAAAAGAATTTTAAGACTACATAAGTAACAGGATTATGCAGGTATAGGAATCCAGGACTAGAGCTTTATGGAGTCGTGTCTGTTGTGGAATCTGTATGCTGAACAGCTCTGACTGACACAAACGAGCACAAGACTGAAATATAAACATGCTTGTATCAGTCGGCAAAGTTAAGTGCAGCATTCAGTGTGTTTATCTTCACTCCGAGTCTCTGTTCTCACACTCGTACCGCTGGGGCACGCTGCCCATCAGTTCTGTGGTTTTTGTTTTGTTTATACTTTGATACATTTTGATTAATAACAGCTCAGGTTGGATGTTAAAGAGAAGAAGTTCATCTTAGATATGATATTAGCAGGCCTAGATGGAATTCTCTGGGGAAATAAGGTATTTAAACACGGTGAAATGAGTTAAATGGAGCTAATGGAGAGTACTAAACACTTTATGTTAGTGGAATGCATTAATTAAAATAGCCTAATTATTTAGTAAATTAAAATGCAAGAGGCAGCTTTAATGATTCTATATATCAGAAAACCGATTAAAGCAAGCTCTCAATCATAGATTGCAACAAATAAAGCCATTAGGAAGACTTGAAAACATGCAACACAAGAATATATCTGAGTTGAAGGGATAGTTCTTCCAAAAATAAACAGTCTTTAATCATTTATCCACCCTCATGTCATTCCAAACCTGTATGACTTTTTTTCATAATGTTGAATTTCTGATGAACATCCTGCAACTATTTTTAATATAATAAAAGTGAATGAGTGCTGTCAAGCTCTGAAATGACAAAAAAGAACCATACGAGTATTACAAAAGTTTTATAAAAGTGGTCCAATTTACTTGACAGTGTGAGAAAGACACTGAAATTTATGTTTTTACTGAAGATCTGTGTTCTTGACAGTTCATTGAGTGAAGTAGAAGTGTCTGAATTTGTTTTTTAAGTTAGATCTTTCAATGATTTGTTCAATGCATCAAAGTGATTCAGTTCTCAAATTCAACTCGCTCACTACACTTTCATGCACAATAATATTCCAATATGAATCATTCAATATTCTGATTATAACTGAGTCATGCCACAATCAGATTGCCTGATTAAGTTTAGTAATATTCTGATTCCTCAAATTCTGATTCCCACCCATATATATAGCATGTAAACATCATAAACATAAGTAAATATCATATTCAGAATATGGTTGTAACCTGAATATAGACCTTAAACAGAATTTGACATGCATATTCAATGATGTTGCCACAGCAGTTAACTTTATTTTCAGTGAATAATGGCTTATTGTACTTAGTTGTATACCCTACTATTAAAATACCACATTTATTAAACCTCTGTGGTTTTTTTTGCGTATTTATTAAGAGCCTCGGTCATTGCAAGTGCATGAAAAAGAGTAACCAGTGCAATCGTTATAACTTCCCCATTTGTGTTTAAAAGAAACAAAGTCATACAGGTTTGGAACGACATGAGCGTGAGTAAATGATAAAAGAAATTTCATTTTTGGTTGTACTATCTCTTTAAATCATTCTGCCTTATGTGTTCAAAAGCAGACTATAAACTCAAGTCAAACGTTACAGGTTCTTCTGCGTGGTTTATTCAGAGCACAGGAACACTCCCGTACCGTACTTGCCCCCATCGTCTCCATTGGCGTTGATCTTCTTCCCCAGGATCTGCACGTGTTTCCCAGTGGTTCGGCTGTAGAGCTGATATATCCGCACCTGCTTCCGACTCACGTCGTCTCTGGTGTGGTTCTCGATGTAGAACCGGAAGTCGGCGGAACTCTGGTGAGATTCCTAGAACCAGCAAGAACAAAATGTGTTGATGTATTTCTTGATTCAGTTTTACAACTGCATGCATTTTAACACTTCTGCTGTGCTTAAAATCCTTTACCTAATTTGGTGTTCCTGGTCAAAAATGACCGGCCTTTTAAAAACTGCTTTTACATCTGCTATTAAATCCAAGATCTTGGATTGAAACTTTTTGTTAACTAGTTTTCATTCAATTAACACAGGTTTTGTATTTCTTTTTGGAACTCATTGGTCGTAGGCCTCATTGATCAGGGCTGTGTTTCCTAAAAGGATCGTAAAGTTGATCGTAGAACCATTGTCACCAAGGGAGCTACGATCAACTTAGGTTTACGATACTTTTGGGAAAGGCAGCCCTGGTCTTATCCACTTCAGTTTTTGAATGAAAAAAAAAAAAGCATTATTTGTGGATAATTTGGGCAATGTTCACTCAAAAACATGCATGGGCTCAGCTCAATCAGTTACAAAAAGAAATGCAAAACCTGTGCTAATTGAAAGGTTAATAAAAAGTTTAAATCCAGTTGCATAATAAATTTATAAACAATTTTTTTTGTAAACCAGTCGTTTTTGACTGGGAACACCACAAGTGTTTAACAAAGGTAGGGAAAAACCCCAAAAAAGTACAAAAATGATCTATTTTTTTGGGAAGTTGTAATACGCTGTGTGAGCAAAGTCAGTAAGTTTTAGTCCAATGCAACAACATTAACTAGCATTTTTGGGGAAAATAAAATCCTCTGTGCGTCAAACAGCATTAATAACTGATTTTACTTTCATTATGTGAAACAAGAGGATGGGATTTCATAAATTGGGAATTGACTGGAAAGTGTCCATTACATGCCAGAACAGTGGTAGTCATTTCAGAGGAAAAGCAATTTTCCATGTAGATGAAAGATTATGATAACACACTTTTTTAGGAAAAACATCCCGCCACGAAACAATCACAATAAGACCAGGAACGTGTATTGTGTACAAAGCAAATAGGGTCATATTTTAATATCATGTTGAATCAACACTAAACTGACTTTACAGCACAAATTGAATTTGATTTATATTTTGAAAAGGTTTGCATAATTGATTCTGTTATTAACTCCTGCGAAACTGCTTTGAAAAAAACTTCATTGTACAAAGCCCCATATAAATAAAGGTGACTTGACTTAGTTTCAAGCAATAAAAAAATTCAATGAAAGTTCAGATCACATTAATTCCTGCATGTTTTGGTGCCCGTCTCTCTCTCTTTCTCTCTCACTAAATAAAACATCTGAATACGCTGAGCCTGGAGCTACACCGAGAAGTCAAGTTTTCAATTTCCACAAGCAAGTCTCCAGCAATTATCCACCTGAAAGAGCCAACTCTGTCATCAAACAAATATCTGCCTAAGGTAAGAATCACACTCATAAATCACACATACACACCTGTAAGTATGGGAAGTACATGTACACAACTGAAGACTGCTGCACTGGTACACACACAAACACACAAAGCACTAACATAATAAAATACAATATAGCTTGCCATGGCATCTCCTGTCGCTCACATTCACAATCACCCGAGGCTTTATATGAAAATCACCAATCCACTTCTCATCCAATATCCTCCTATCTTTCCTCCTCCTTCCATATGTGAGGAAAACATATACCTCTAAAAAACCCTGGAATCTCTGTCCCAGCCAAGACTACTCTCATGGGCTGAAACGAGGGGTAATTATCATGTAATGAGCTTTTATGTGGCTTCTCTCAGGTGGTTAATTACACTCACATTACATGCTTCCACTCCATGTTATTTTAACCTCGGCTAATTAATGACATTTAGGGAGCATGAGGGGAAAAGCGCAGCTTACGGTACAAAAAAAATATATATTTTCAACAGAGTTGAGAAAGAAACTTCCATAGAGATTCACGCTGAATGCAAGACTGCTAAGAAATACATCAGCACAGCACAACTGGCTAAATTAACCCATTAATGCAGGAATTATTAAAACACTGAATGAATGAAAATCACTTCAAAACAATGTAATTATTCCATTTTCCCCCAAGAAAGTAAAAAAGCAAAATAAGAGACTGAAGATAAAAACACTATTCAACAAACTAAGTCAGTAAGATTTGGAGATGCTCACCAAGGCTGCATTTATTTGATGAAAAATACAGTAAAAACAGTAACATTGTTTTAAATTTTTTTTTATTAATACATTTTCAAATGTGATTTATTCCTGTACTGCAAAGTAGAATTTACAGCAGAAATTACTCCATTCTTCAGTGTCACATAATTTTTTTTATTGTTGTCAATGTGGGAAAAAGTTTTGCTGCTTTTTTTTTTTTTGTGGAAAATGTCATAACGTCATACAATTTTTTTTTCAGGATCCTTTGATGAATGGAAAGTTCAAAAGAACAGCATTTATTTGAAATACAAATATTTCTAACATTATAAATGTCTTAACTGCTACTTTTGATCAATTTAATGCATTCTTGTTGAATAAAAGTATTAATTTCTTTAACAAAAAAATAAATAAAATAAACACTTTTAAAAAAATCTTACTGACCCCAAACTTTCGAACGGTAGCATATGTTTATAAAATGAATAAATAAAATAAATACATAAAAAATAAAAATCTTACTGACCCCAGACTTTCGAACGGTAGCATTTATTGATAAATATACTGGAGAAGAACTTTTAAATATATGCTATAATAAACAAAAACAATGGCATTTAGGACAGTCATATAGAGTAAAGCGAAAAGATCAAAGGTGATCATTCATAGTGGTTTGGATGTAAAACTACATTCTGAATCCTGAAAGTTAAAAATAACTTTTAAAGATCTGCAGTGTCAACAAACCAAAGTTGTGAAATACTACACACATATTAGTTCACGTTAGATACCCCAACATCTTCTAGAAAAAGATGTTATCCATTTTATTTTCCTAGATGAATATATAGATTACATCCAAACAGGAGTCATCGTACATTGGTCCCTCTTACGTCAAAAACAACTCAGTTTAACTCAGAATCATGGTTAATTCTAAGCTCTTGGCCAATTTCAGCTCACAAAAAGCACACACAGATGCAACTCCGCGCACACACGGCCTCTCCTCGGAAGGATTTACTCTGAAATCTGGCCATCTAGCCAGACACAGAGGTGTGTTTTGTAGACAGTTGCGTACGGACAGGAGCGGGAAGGCAGAGGGCATGCCTATGCAGGGAGCGAGCCACGGCCAAACATTTTTATCACGCCACCCGACTCCCTTCAAAGCCAACCTAGGCAAACGAATCTCATGGCGACTTCAAAAGCCCGGCCCCGTCCCGAGCACTCTTGCATGTCAGACAGGCCCTATCTGCAGACACCACTCTCTGCGCAGGATGCATCTCAGGAAGCAACGCTTCAGTGCACCGCCACTTAAACTGTGCTTATCACGCCATCTTTCACTGCATCTCCTTAATAACAACTTTGTTTGTTTTCTCAAGGAGAACCTACAACAACAGCGAAGGCTACGGTTAGCAGTAGAAGCAAGTGATACTTGTACTCTGTCTGTCAATGACCTAAAGAAGAACAACTGCCATCACTGCCACACTAAAGCCTTATTTGTGCCAACTGCTTTGGAACAAAACTGAACGCACAGAATTATATAACCAACATGGGTCTCGTTTTCTTCAAAGCGGTGGCTTTTGTTCCTGGTTTGAGCGGTGATCGCCCCCTTCTATTACGACATTCTGATGCAAGTTTTATATTCACAATGCCTTGACCCATTTGCCAGGAGAAAAAAAGGCTCTCATTAAGCCGTTCCCTCCTTGTGAGGAATGTACATCTGTCAGTAAAGACGGATTTAAGGAACTGCAGATATCTAATTACTTATGTGTTAGGTATATTTTGTTGGTTGAATTCAAAGGATTAGTCACCTTACTCAAAGTCTTGGGAGAGTCTGAGATTGCAGCCAGTCTAACCTTAACAGCTTTTAAAAGGAAAAATGTATATATATATATATATATATATATATATATATACACACTTTTTTTAAAAAGAGAAAGAGATATTCTTTAGATATATTGTTTAATGTAACGTATATTGTTTAATATATATAGAGTGTGTGTGTGTATATATATATATATATATATATATACTGCTGTAGCAAATATATGTTTTATTCATTTTTGTGGGTTTTTGTTCAATCTAATCTTAATTGTATTTAATATGCAATTAGTTTGACCATAAAATTAATGTTCATCCTCCAAGAAATAAATATTACACTCACACACACGCACGCACTTCATCTCCACTAAAAGGTCACTGAGTTCATAAAATGTAAATGCACAAATCGCTTATTTTTGTATTCAGTCTGAAATCAGTCAAAACATGAGTTTACTAACTATTCTGAACGGAAATAATTGTGACTCTTTATGAAATACTAGATTCATGGTCAAACACAAAAAAAAAGCGCAAAAGGAAAACCCAGACTTTTAGAGAAAAAGAAATGCAATTCCTCTGGCAAGACCACCAACAAACCCAAAGACTCTTTTTTTAATTTTACAGCCTCTGGGGTATAGATTTCCCATGCCTCTGTTTTCAAAAACCTTAAGACAACAAATTAAACAAGCTTTGTGTTTGCGCACCGGCGGCACATCCTCATAATCCCTGCCTTAATCCAGATTCATGACTACAGTGAAACAGCCAGACTTACCTGCAACTGGAAGTAGAGGACCAGAAAATGTAAACACCTGGAAAGAGAAAGAGAGAGAGAGAGAGAGAGAATGAGAATGAGAGGGAGAGACAAAAGGGAAGTAAGGAGGGGTGAATCACAAGCAATTACACCAGATAAAAATGTAGCAGTTCATCTTAAACCTGGCTTTGAGCGACTTCTATTGGCAAGAATGTACGAACTCAACGTGAATCAAATAGATTATTAAGAATATTCCTTACACGTAGATGAACCTTGACGGCAGAACAGACATCTTGGTCAAATACACCTGTTTCCAGCGTTTGCCGCTCCAGTAAGTGCCGCGCGGAGCCCCGCCACTGTCTCACACACAAAATCCCGGAGGAGAGGTGCAATCCCAAGGAAAAGAGAGATGAAGGAAGTGCAAATGTGCCGCTGGAAGCAGCATGAGGCTGTTTCTTGTTTGAAAAAGAGCTGAATAAACGCAAATCAGTGTCTTCCCCGTGGTGTCCCCGCTTCTCCGCGGTCCGCGCGCGCTGCGCTCTCTCGCCAAAGCGCGCAAAGATTGAATTGGTAAGAAAGGCTGAAGCGGGGTGTCTCCTCCTCGGTGAACAATCCGCGACCTTTAGTGCTTACTCTTGATCCAGTATGCGAGATGAAAAGGTAAATTCCGTTCGTACCTGCCGAAGTCACCTGAAAGCGCACACTTTACGTGGATCATTCCAAACTTCCCGTGTCCATTGTTTGGAGAGGGAAAACTTTCCCAACAAGTCAGGATAGATGAGTTACGGTTAGAAGTCTCTTCTTTAGTTGTTGCCTCGCTGTTATCCGAGTCGTTTGTACATAAAAGGCGCACAGACCCGTGGCAAATCCTGGAAGAGCGCTGGGTGATGGTACGGGACTGTCTGCATGTGTGCCGAGGAGGGCTGGAGCGCACTGAGGGGTTTTGGGTTGGTGGTGGGTGGAAACCTGTCAGTGGTTTTGCACCTGATAGGATGATCTGAGAGAGTCCATCGGTGCGCGGAATGCGCTGTTCCTCTGTCTGAGCACAGTTTCCTTCGCACTTCTCGTAGTTTCTTAAACTCTTTCGTCGATTCGATGGGAATCTGTGAGAATTCCTTGCGGATTTCACATACGAACTCGTAAACAGGTGCATTTCAGTTGAGCAAAACCAGACATGCGGTGTTGAGATAGCCCATCCGATGAGAATTTGGTTAAAGAGAAAGAGGCGTTACACTCACTTTTTAAAAAAAAAAAAAAGTTTAAATGCATACTACTACTACTACTCATAATATAATATGAGCCAAGGTCATTAAGTTTCAATAAATTTTTAAATAAAAATATTCTTATAATTAAAACAATAATCATTAAAACAATTAATCATAAATTAATACTTGGATCAAAGACAAATAAGGATGTCAGAGATGATAAAAGGGAGAAATGTTTCAAAAATCAGGTATTAGACACATGCAAAGTTCTTAATGTAATATTTATGTCCATGATGGATTACAATTATTTTAATTTATTGAATCTAAAAGTTGTGTAAACTTATATATACATTAAATAATTAATGTATATAATTAATTAATTATATATAAATATATTTTATATTTATACTTTATATATTTACATATTTAGTCATTTTTATTCATTCTTAATGACCTTGGCTCACTGTCTTTGTTTAATGATTTTCATATCACATGACAATCAAATGGCTTTCTCATTCAAAAAAGTAATAAATAAATCTCTACTTATTTTTTTGAGCTAGAGGTCCCTAAATCCCTAAGATGTAGTAGTTAATGATGCAACAAAATTTATTTAAAAAAAAAAAAAAAAAAAGTCCATTCACTGATTACGCTCATTCAGCTCGTTTGTCAACTTCCCAAACCTGAAAATGTTTTATTGGAGGAGTTTGTTGATTCCTCTCAGACAGTATTGAAATGCAAGTGCTTGTCGAACTCGACTTATTGTGCTATAAGTCATCGGGCATTGAAATGCATCAGAGGTGTGAATGTGTTTACAAGGTCTTCTGAACATGCCCCCTGCCAGCTGCAAGTTTATTCCCTCAACAGCCCTTTTCTCAGCTGTGATCAGAGAAAAAAGAAGCATTTACTCATTTACATTACTGCTTTTACTTTTTACCGTAATCTATCATTTGCACAGAATTGAATTACAAAGCACAGCTTAGATTTATTTTAGAGGTTAAACGCCAACAAAGCATGTGGTGTAAAACAACATGGTCCAGTTGACATTTCTGCTTGTTCAAACTATTACAAACAACCTCAGACTGTGTTGGTGTCCAATATATCTATTATGAATCTGATGAATTACTTTAAAGTCTGGCCTAGAACAGCACATGCCATAAGAAGGTAGTCGGGGGGAAAAAATCACATTTTATTAACACCAAATTAAATCCTATTGTTCTTTTTTCTTCCTTTTAGCGTGTGCTCTTTCTTGTTTTGCATGCATTTTTTTATTTTATACATGCAAGCTCCTTCTATATAATATAAAACAATAAAAAATGTATAAAAATAAAACTAACCTATAAATCAGGAAGGCTGATGTCGAGTGAAGTGAATTTCCTTTGAAGTGGATCACCTGGACCATGCTGTAAGCTCACAATTATCCATTTGGGAACATTCAAAACAAAAGCGGTTTCAATGAAGAAGCGAACACAAAGATTAGTCCGTCATCATCCAAAAAAGATCAAGGGAGGCTTTGGCAATATGACAACCTACAGAACATTTCCTGCAACAAGGCCGAGATTGGGACGCGCAGATCTAACGAATAGGAAGTTACACTCTGGCATTCTCTTGAATTCGGAAGTGGCTAGATCTTTCTGAATATTCAAAGCTTTGGATACCGCATCTGTCTTACAGAGTATTAATTATTCACGTGGCAGATTCCAAGTGCAACTTATGCTACAGTGAGGGCCAAATTCATTTGTCTAGTGTGAAGCATAGACATAGTTGTGTTTAAATTGTCTTTGTTATTTATTAGAATTGCACTACTTGGAAGAATAAAGACAAAACGAATGAGCGATAGATTCCAGCAGTTATTCCTGGGAGAGCTGGAGAGGTCTACATCACACTTTTAACTTGTGAAAAACTGCTAAACCTTAAAGTGGGTCACACTTTGTATGTGCAGCGGTTAAGTGGACTGAGGAGTGATTTAACTAAACAACAAAGGAACATTATTCAAAGCGGCTTAATGACGGGATAGAATGCATTAAAAAAAGATAAATATGTCAGATCAAGGCATTCTGCACAAAACCGAGGCCTAAAAAAATAATAAAAACAGTGTGTCCTCGATGCATCGGTGTAATGAAAGTTAGCAACACTGTGCAACTTCTGTGTCCCTGAAGCTTAATAAAGCAGGCAAAAAAGGTCACGCACAGTTGTTCAAAGGCTTTACAAGACCTTTTAAAGCTTGACAGAGTAACTTCACAGTTCTGGAGGTAAAGCCCAGTGTACCACATTAGTGTCAGAACACCTCCGACACACCCAGCTTCCTCCCTGCTTCCGCTTTCATCTCTGACACAAACGTATAGATGGAGGGAGTCAGAGCATCTGTGTCCTATTGAATTTGAAGGTGATGGAGAGACCTAATTGGCTGATTGATATCTGATGGGCTTTTTGAGTCCAGTGTGTGAAGAGAAAGAACCCTATCAGTGTCTCGCACAATGGATTAAAGGGTTTATCTGTAAGCAAAAGTAAAGCAAAAATAATTTACCTGTTTTTACTATGCATAACACAAATGTAAAAAATGTTAACATTTTTTAACTTTTTGCATTTTTTCCCCTTCATTCACATAATAATAATTTTCACCATAATTTTAAACCATTTTTAAAATGGTTTCTAATATTACGACAGCTAGCAGCTACAAATACACAGAATGACCACATGCATGTGCGAAAGCTGAGTAGCAGAAATGGCCAAGACAAAAGAGCTCTCACAAAAGCTATATAAAATAAGCTGTTTTATTTCACTCTTGAAAATAAGTAAAAATTTGTTTAAAAAAAAAGTTACTAAATGTTTTTACAATTTTTTATTTATTTGTTTGTTTTTCAATGCAATAGAAGAATCATTTTGGGTTCCCTAAAGATGCTTTCAGTGAACAGTTCTCAAAAAAATTTTTTTTTTTTTTTTTCATAGTGTGATTTACATTTCAATAAATGTTTTTCCACTATAAAGAACCTTTTGTGCCATTGGTCCCATGGATGGTAAAGATTCTGCATTAAACCATCAATACTAATAGAGAATCTTTATTTTTAGATCGTACATTAGAAAGTCTGTGGCTACAAGAACATTTCCAAAATACAAAAAGTTCCAAGAGACTCAACTGGCAGCATCATTCATGAGTTTAAAATGTATTTTACCACAGAAAACTGAGTTGTGCACAAAAAGCATAATTTCATCAATGTAAATAAGACATTGGATCAGCTGAGAAAAACCCCCCAAAAAACATTAATTGCCAAAGACTATAAAAACACTAAACAAGCATGGCTTTCATACCTGGACACCTCACTGAACAGCACTCTTGATCAAGAACATCATAAAGGCCGACCTAACTGAATTTGGATATACCTGAGTACATTTTAATGAGTAGTGAGACCAAACTGAAATTTCTGAACCCATGGATCAGCGGTATGTCTGGTGCAAAAAAAGCCAGGTTTATGACCAGAAGAACCACTTTAACACCACGGTCAAACTG
The DNA here is from genome assembly GCA_021397915.2 of Tor tambroides. Taxonomy (NCBI): domain Eukaryota; kingdom Metazoa; phylum Chordata; class Actinopteri; order Cypriniformes; family Cyprinidae; genus Tor; species Tor tambroides. The sequence goes on along the minus strand of JAFVLL020044454.1, from coordinate 1,255 downwards.
GAAATATTGACTATTTGAAAGACATCATGAATTCTTAGAAGTATCGGAGCATTTTGGCAGAGAATGTCATAACTTCAGTGTACAGACTGGAGCTTGATAATCATTGGACTCTTGCAGCAGGTCAATGATCCCAAGTATGCATCCAAATCTACCAAAACCTAGTTTAGAGATTGGTCCTAGAATGATCTTAAGTGTCCTGCTCAGTCTCCAGATTTAAATCTCACTGAAAATCTTTTGTGGGATTTGAAGAAAGCAGTGGCAATACGGAAACCAAAGATTATCAGTGATCTAGAAGCTTTTTGCATGTGAGGAATGGGCTCAGATTCCAGTAAAGAGGTAACAGAAGCTTCTAAGAACCTAGAGGCACCTGGAGGTTATAAAGTGCAAAGGATTCTCCACAAAACACGACTTTTGTGGGTTAAATATTTGTGTACGCTCTCAGAAAAAAGGTACAAAAGCTGTCACTTGGGCAATACCTTTTCAAAAGTTACTAATATGAACCATTTAGGTACTAATATGTACACTGTAGGTAGAAATACGTACCTTTAAGGTACTAAAATGCACCCTTTATAGGTAAACAAGATACAAAGGTGTATGGTACTAGTGACAGCTTTTGCACATTGCATGTTGTATACGGAGTCAGTTTGAGTTTTTATTTTTACTTTTGAACTGAGTAACTCAATTTTACATTCTCAGAATGACTCAAATAGATATTAATACACTTTTTATTATAGTTTACTGATGCCTTACTGATCCATTGATCCATCCAATCCAATCCAATGAAAAACTAACAAATTCCTCTATCTATCTATCTATCTATCTATCTATCTATCAGCACAGCAATGGTCAATCCCAGGTTTCAAACCCCTGGTAGGTCGCTGTAGGGTCATGTCGTGTCGGACTCTGAAGGTGACAGAGAGGGTGTGTGGGGGAATCAAAGCCTTGATGTTGCTTTGAGGGTGTGTACGCATTTCTAATTTGTCCCCCGTCACACGTCGACTGCATGGAACCGTTTAGAAGCCCACTGAAGTGCAGGACGCGGCATGTGTGATGTTGGATAGGTGTGTGGGTGGGAACAAGAGTGTGTGGGGGGAGAGGAGCGTTTGAAGGTCGGGGGGTGGGGGTGGGGGGGGGTATGTCGTGGTCGATGGGTCTGAGGTGGTGACGCTGCCTTGGCAACCAAAGTTGATAATTGCTCTGTCAGTGCGGTGCAAATCCTGGCCTGTGCATAGAAGGCATTAGCGCGGCCCACGAC
>JAFVLL020044453.1:0-13796 GCA_021397915.2 Tor tambroides | reverse complement strand
ATATCCTAATGATTTTTGGCATAAAAGAAAAATGGATAATTTTGAGCCATACAATGTATTGTTGGCTATTGCTGCAAATATACCCCAGCGACTTATGACTGGTTTTGTGCTCCAGGGTCACAAATATCGGCATCGGCCGATAAATTTTTCTGTTTGCCCTATGCGTTCGAGGCAGGACTTTTATTTTGACGGCGCTGAGAACAGCAGTGTCTGAGCACACAGCGCTCACATTCTCCCTCTTTTTCGCCGTCGTCTTTAACAGTTCTGTCTAATACGGATAGAAGTCTGACTAATAATCAGATAGAACTGTTAAACAAAGGAATTAAAATGTATACAAAAAGTATTATAATGACTGCTTTAATATTATTAGTAATAGAAAGGCAATCATTATAATACTTTCTCGTTTGCCGTCAGCATTCAGCAAATGCACATTTATATCATTTAAACAAATCTTTGAATAGCTAATGAACATTTAATTTCGCAAACATAGTCGAATCCAGCTGTGAGATCTTGTGAAGTGTGCATGTGTGTCCTTAAATAAAAGACAATGAAATAAAATGATATCGGCTTTATATCGGCCACCTTGCTTTCCAAGATATCGGCATCGGCTGTCAAAGAAACCAATATCGGTCGACCACTACTAATTAGCATAATGCAGCTTTTCAAGCTGGCTTTAGTCTGAGTGTGTCATTGAATATTTTCATGATTGTTTGCTTTTCTCCAGGACTAACTCCACCGGCCACACCTCCACATCAGATCTGGAGGCCCCTGGCATCGGTCAAAGGGACCAAACATGAATCCATCAAGCCGTCTCCCTGCAAAACCATTCAGATTATCGAACCTCGCCCAATGCCACGCAGCAAAACTCATTCAAAACCCTCACTTCCCACCTTCACTCCTGCGCTGAATCCCACTCAAGCGTTCCTGGACCACGACTACTGCGGGATTCAGGGCAGCAGGACGAACACACACTCACGCTGCGATTACAGGACGCTGTCCGCTTCGGTGCTGCTGTCTCCTGACAGCTCCCCCTGCAGGATGGAGGCGTTCGAGGAGGCGGAGTCTCTGAGGGGGCGGGGCCTGCGCTTCTCCTCCCGCCCTCTGAGCCCATTGGACCGCGGAAGGGTGAAGAGGCGGGGTTATGATGGTGGATACCGGCGCTCCAGCTCGAGGTCTTGCTCCTCGTGTTCTTCATCGTCTTCATCATCATCATCTTCTTCTCGTTCCAGGTCTCGTTCACCACCCAGAAAAAGGTAAATGGATGCTGTTGCCACTAGAATACAGTAAAAATGTAGTTAAAATAAACATGATCTTTAGTATATAATATGAAAATATTAATTTAATATATAATAATAAAGTATATAATGAAACAAAATTTATTTAATAATTAATTTATATGCATCCATATAACAATGAGCAGCATTATTTTCCTGCAAAAATTTTTTACACACACACATATATATATATATATATAATATGTAATATAAATATTAATTTTAAATATATTAAAGAAATTACTTAAAATTATTAATTAGAAACATCTAGATAATTAAAATATGATAAACAATAATATTTCAAAAAATATAATTTAAATAATAAAATACTTTATTATTTAATTATTATAAATTTTTTGCGTAATGGTGCAATCATATCATTGAATCAAATATAATTTATATTCATCCTTCTAACAAGGAACAGCATTTGTGTGTAAATAATATATATATACATACACATAAAATGTAAAAATAATTAAAAAATAAAATAAATAATTTTATTTAAAAATAAAATCAGTTATCATAAAATATTAAAAACTTCTTGATTTTTAGTAACTAATAATTGAGTCAAAGTTAACTTAGTTATATGAATCCATGCAACAATAAATGTGTGATAATAAATAATAATAACAATAATAATAATAAAAAAATTACATGCTTAAAATATACTTTAATAATTAAACACTTATTATATTATTTTAAAAATTTAAAATATAATTTAAATTATTATATTATTAAATAAAAAATGTTCTGTGAACTTCTGAATAATGATTCAGTCAGTCGTCAGTGCTATTACTTCTGCGATGCATGTGTGGAGTTTCTGCGCAGGAGCGCCCTCTGGCTGCCAGTACGAATTAAACAGTCAGTACATTACATGTGCGTACTCAGTAATGCTCACAACACCCTCTTTTGGGAAAAATAGATAGGAAAGATAATACTTTTCTCTAAAGAAACAGGATTTTTTTGTTTCTTAGTGGATGCATAAGATTCCCTGAATTATCGTCACTGATATCGTTATCGCAATAAATACTATAAATTACCGTGATATATTTTTAAGCCCATTTCGCCCATCGTTATTGTTTATGTATGTCTGTGATTTTAGGTACAGGCATTCTGGAAGCAGTTCGTCCTCGCGCTCCAGTTCACGGTCGTCTTCTCGTTCTCCTCCTCGCAAGCGTGGACGCCGCTGCTCCAGATCACGATCCAGATCTCAAACCAGATCACGATCCAGATCGTTACGCCGCTCTCGTTCGGGTTCGCGCTCGCGCTCGCCTGAGCCGGACTGGAGAGAGTCTCACTGCAGATGGACGAGGTCAGGAGCTATGTTCCCATCCACCTATTTTTATGCACATTTTGGAGTAGTGCATAAAGAAAAACGCTATTATTATATTCAGCGGCTTCTCCTAGTTTTCTTAGTGATACTTAGAGCCAGTTTGTCTTTGACTCGTTGGATGGAAACGGTGCTTTATTCGCAAATGTTTTATGCGATATTCCAGTTTTGCGCATAACTTTGCATCTTTGGATGGAAACGTAGCTAGTGTGATTCTTCTGTTGTTGATTGTGAGTCTAAATCAGCCATTATTATTCTCAGCCGCAGACAGAAGGAGCTGAAGCGCCGGCACGAAGAGGCTCGTAAACTCCGGCAGCAGAAAGCCATCGTAGGTGTACCAATGATTGTCTGGCGTCAGATGTGTGTGTGTGTGTGTGTGTGTGTGTGTGTGGCTGATGATGGGTTTGATCCTCAGGAGGAGCGCAGGGTGGTGTATGTGGGAGGAATCCGTGGAAGCGTGTCTCCGTCGGACCTCACAGATCGATTCTCACTGTTTGGGAAGGTGGAGGATTGCACCGTCCATCTCCGGAGTCACGGGTGAGACCTACAAACACAAACCACCAAATCAAATCAGTATCATTATGATCATTATTTATTATTTCACAGTGAAATCACAATATTAATATTTCTTATTTTTATTTATTAGTAGTTTGAGTAATGTTTGTTTTTATTTAGTAGTAGTAATAATAGTAATAATAATAATTGATGGTTTAATGTTTTAAAATTAATAAATTAAGATATATATTAAAATATTAATGTTAATATTGTAATTTAACTGTTGTAGTGTAAAATAGAATTATTTTTCTTAAATAATCTGTTTTATTTTACAGTTAAATACAGATTAGAATAATATAATATAATATAATTTACAAACACAAACCAGCAAATCAAATCTGTATTATTATAATCATTATTTTTATTTTATAGTGAAATCACAATATTAATATTTCTCATTTTTATTTATTAATTTATAGTAGTTTGATTAATTTTTATGTTTTTATTTAGTAGTAGTAGTAATAATAATTGATGGTTTAATGTTTTAAAATGAATAAATTAAGATATATATTAATTTTAATATTCTAATTTAACTGTTGTAGTGTAAAATAGAATTATTTTTCTTAAATAATCTTTTATTTTACAGTAAAGTACTACAAGATTAAAATTAATATAATATTTACAACACAAACCAGCAAATCAAATCAGTATTATAATTATTTTTTTATTTTACAGTGAAATCACAATATTAATTTCTTATTTTTATTTATTAATTTATTAGTAGTTTGAGTAATCGTTTTTATTTAGTAGTAGTAATAACAGTAATAATAATAATTGATGGTTTAATGTTTTAAAATTAATAAATTAAGATATATATTAATGTTAATATTGTAATTTAACTGTTGTAGTGTAAAATAGAATTATTTTTCTTAAATAATCTGTTTTATTTTACAGTGAAATACAGATTAAAATTAATATAATATTTACAAACACAAACCAGCAAATCAAATCTGTATTATTATAATTATTATTATTTATTTTACAGTGAAATCACAATATTAATATTTCTTTTTTATTTATTAATTTATTAGTAGTTTGAGTATTTTTTATGTTTTTATTTAGTAGTAGTAATAATAGTAATAATAATAATAATTGATGGTTTAATGTTTTAAAATTGATATTAAAATATTAACGTTAATATTGTAATTTAGCTGTTGTAGTGTAAAATAGAATTATTATTTTTCTTAAATACTCGGTTTTATTTTACAGTGAAATACTACAATATTAATATTTTTTTATATTGTTTTCATTTAGTAATTTTTGTTTTTCAGTAGTATTAATAATAGTAGTAATAAAATATTTTCTTAAATACTTGAGTTTTTTTTTATTACAGTGAAATATTACAATAGTTTATTTTTTATGTTTTCATTTAGTAGTTCTACTAATAATAAAAATAATAAAAAAGGACTCTAGAGAGTAGAATTTTGATAAATATATGCATTATTTTACATATTCGTTATATTTTTACTTAACATGTTAGTGATGTCTTCATTATTTAATGTATGTTTGAGTAAATCTGTCATGAAATAAATGTTTATATTTTAACAATGCATTAAAAAATTAAAAATAATTACATCATTAAAGGGCCCCATGTGCAATTTATTATATACAACAGTTTTTATTTGAGCGTTGATTATTAAACAAATTTGATTGATTGTTTAACTTTAGTTTCAGTTTTCAGCTAATTTAATTAATTTGGTGTAAATTTCTTATCACGATTATCGTGACCTAAATTATCACAGTTATCAGTATCATCACGGTATTGTTAAAACGTGCTGGAAATGTTCAAAAAGCACTGACACACAACTTGTTTCACCAAGATTATACGGTTATAATGATAATTAAAATATGAAGGGTTAATACTAACCCCCTGGGGAATCTTATCAATATTTATCGTTAAACCATAATCGTTACATCTCTTATTTAGTGCATTACTCTCAGAAAACAAGCGTTTGAGCTCAGCTTCTGTTGTCTGAGCTGATCTGTTTTCTCAGTGTGTTTCTATTCTCTGCTTGTAGAGACAACTACGGCTTCATCACGTATTACAGCACAGACGACGCTTACGCTGCTATTGAGAACGGCGGCAAACTGCGGCTCCCAGACGAGCTGCCCTTTGACCTTTGCTTTGGTGGCAGACGACAGTTTTGCAAATCCAACTATGCAGATTTAGGTTGGTCTCCTGAACAATTTCTCATTTCATATTACTTCACTTATTCTGTGCTGCTGGTCTTTTTAGCTGATATGAGGAGAAATGTATTTTTGCATCGTCTATTAAGCATAACAGAGTGAATGGCACATTGACTTAGGGATGCACGATTAATTGAAATAAAACCTTAAACGCAATATGGATTTTTTTTATTTATTATATTTAGTTTTTTTTGTTACATTGTTTTTATATAGTCATTTTTGTTTTTATTTAGTAGTAATAATAATAAAAATCAATGGTTTAATGTTTGAAAATGACGAAATTAAGACAAATATATTAATAATAATTTCAGTTTTAATGTAAAATGAAGTTTTATCATTATTATATTATTTTTCCTAAATACTCAATTATTATTATACAGTGAAATATTTACAGTAATATTTTATAAATATTTCTTATTTTGTTTTTTAGTCATTTTTGTTTTTATTTAGTAGTAATAATAATAAAAATCAATGGTTTAATGTTTGAAAATGAATAAATTAAGACAGCCATAAATATTAATTGTAATAGTAATTTTACAGTTGTAATGTAAAATGAAGTTTATCATTATTATATTTTCCTAAATGCTAACTTTGTATTATACAGTGAAATATTTACAGTAATATATTATTAGTAATATTTCTTATTTTGTTAGTAATTTTTGTTTATTTAATAATAATAATAATAATAATAACAACTGATCGTTTAATGAAAATGAAAAAAATTAAGACATGAATAGCAATATTGTACTTTTACAGTTAATACTGTAAAATAAATTAGATTATTTTTCTTAAGTACTCTTATTTTATTGTGAAATATTCCAATAGTAATATTTCTTATTTTATCCATTTAGTAATTTGTTTTTATTTAGTTGTAGTAGTAATAATAATAATAATAATTAGCTATATTGATATATAATAAAGTTTTACAGTTTTTACAATTTACGCATTTCACAATTTTTAATCAGAAAAATCAAATTTTTTGTTTTCCCCCAATCAAGCAGAACTGTTAGTTTGTGTGAGCTTCTGATGCTTTCACAGTGTAATGCATTACTTAAATCAGGATGTTTTTGTTTTGCCTTATTTCTTGTTCTGTCATTTAGATTCGAACCGGGATGCCGATCCCACATCCAGCAGCCGATGCGATTCGTTCGACTTCGACACGCTACTGAAACAGGCTCAGAGAGGACTGAAGAGCTAGCAGCACAGAAGATGAAGATGTTCATAAATCAGAGACTCAACATTACCTCAGAGCACTGATAACCAGAAACCGACTTCACCGGTGACCAGCTTAATGACCAGTTCAGTGATTAACATTGGCCATATACAATTAAAGCTGGTTCACACTGGTTTAAAGGAACATTCTGGGTTAAGCACAAGTAAAGCTCTATCAACAGCATCTGTAAGCTGCTGGAAATAATCCTGATATAAATGCACTTATCATTGGAATCACATGCCGTACAGATGGCGTCCAAAGAGCTGCGCTTGAGTTTGACCTGGAAAAGTTTTTATTTTTCATCAGGGTCATTTGCACTTCACTAAACTGACTTTGCTTTCAGCTCTTTCTTACTTGACAGTTAAAACTTCTGTTGAAGTACTTTTGCTCATTACATTTTGTACATAAGAATGGATTGGCATTAAAGGATGAAATCATTATGAAAGGAAATTTAACGCAATTGAATGGTTAATGGTTTGTTTTTTATAGTATATATAGGCAGAGTTTTTTGAAGTGATACCAAAAACACGTTTTCCTGTTTTTCAGTTGGAATGACGACTCTTTACCGGAATAAAAAGGTTTATGTACTAATGAGTGACGTCTCTTCTTTTACACTAAACTCAGAACACTGTAAAATTAATGCTTTCAAGCCTGCTACTGCTCAGATTAATTGATTTTAGTTATCTGCTAATCATTTTGGTTTGTGATTATATTATAGTTATATTATATAGATATATAATTGTATTTTATATATATTAGTGCTGTCAAACGATTAATCGCATTCAAAATAAGTTTTTGTTTACATAATGTGTGTGCTGTGTATATTTATTGTTTATATAAATACACAAACATATAGTATATATTTTGAAAATATTTACATGTATATATTTATATTAATATAATTTATATTATATATAAATCTATTTAACATAAACATTTTTCTGAAATATATATGTGTGTATTTATATATACATAATAAATATGCACAGTACACACACATATATTATGTAAACAAAGCTTTTATTTTGGATGCGATTAATCTTTTGACAGCACTAATATATGTATATATGAGATTTATATTACATTATATAACACTAGATTGAGAAATGTAATTATCTGGTTAAGTAATTGCACAAGTTTAGTATAGCGCATGGCAGCCCCAAAATACTAAAATTGTAATAATAATTATAAAAATGTAATTTGTTTGTGATTTAAAAAAATAAAATGATAAAATAAAACTAGAAACATATTTCGAAATAAAATAGAAATAAAACAACAATAGAAGTCGCCCTATAACATTTTTAAATTATTATTTTTATTATTTTTCATACTGGGATCTATTCAGATGTGCATATTAAAATAGGGGCAATAATTCTAGAAGTATTTAAAATACTTCTAGAATTATTGCCCTATTTTAATATGCACATCTGAATAGATCCCAGTATGAAAAATAATTAAGTCACTTGGAAATGAATGTCATTATTTTATATTTTAAAATGCAATTAAATATTAAAGCAGGTGTCATTTACTGTAAAAGATGTTCAAACAAACTTTATAATTAAAACATTTGACAGAAGTTTGACTGGTTTGAAATTATTTATATGTGTAGTGTTTGTTTGTGTTTAGTGGATGATGTTAATATAAATGTTTACACCTCTGGATCCACTAAAACCACTACTTATAGATATGTGAAGTGAATAGAAAAGTTCCTGCAGCAAATAATAGATAAAACATCAGAGAATAAATCAAATATCCATCGATAGTTTTCCCGCTAAAACGATGTCACGTGATGGAGGGCAACGGAAAAACCTGTAAATTGATTACCAATTAAAACAATATTCCCAAGAAAACACGTTTAGTTTGGAGGATTCTATGGAAAAACGAAGAATAAACGCCTGGGTGTATATATTTTCTTAATTATTTATCAGTTTTTCCATTGTATAAGTTTTCCATTGTATAAACCCAACATCCACTCAAACCCATGTGTTTAAGCTCCTTTATGTTCACTTCAGCGTTATTTTCAAATATTTCAAAGGCACATTCATGCGATTATAATATAATTTTGAAATGTAGTGTATTCTCTCATGCCTTTTATTAATATTTGTATAGTTTATTCGTACGGATTACCTCAAGCTGCTGTAGAGTTGTCGATTTGAGGAGCAGAAAGCGGGCGGGCGGTGGGCGGAGCTACGCGCAGATGGGCGGGGTTTATTTGACAGCTGCGGAAGCGCGCATGCGCGACGGGGTCACCACGAGTGCAATAAGGAAGTAGAGAGATTATAAACATAAACATTAATCGAAACAGCTGATTCCGTGTCAGCAGACCCACAAAACTCTTCGAGCGGTTCAGAGAGAGATCAGCTGCCTGCGACTGAGCTTTAGATCCGCTGCAAAACCAGGAATCATGTCCAAGAAGTCCAAGATGTTCCTCAGTGGAGTAGTCGAGGGTGAGTCGCCAAAAACATATGATATAACATAATATAACATGAACATATGTCAAATATAACGATAAAATAAATAGGTTATGTTAAGGTTAATGCGTTTATAATGTGATCCTCTGTTCTGTTTTATTTTGAAGTAAAATTTTACAATAGTATTATTTTTATTTTGTTTTTATTTAGTCTTTTTCGTTTTATTTAGTAGTAGTAGTTTTTATATTTCGCCGTAAAATATTACAATAGTAATTTTTTGTTCTCATTTAGTAATTTTTATTTTTTTTAGCAGTAGCAGTAATACTAGCAGTAGTATAATAATAATAATTTACTTTGTAGTAAGATATTACAATAGTATTTTTTTTATTTTGTTTTTATTTAGTCATTTTAGGTTTTATTTCGTAGCAGTAGTAGTAAATTATTATTATTATTATTTTATTGCAATATTAATAATATGGCAAAAAATTTAGCCTAATTGTGCAGCCTTAAAAAACAAGGGCAGCATATCTGATTGTTTAATCACATTTTAAATCACAATTTTTATCGTTTTTAATGGTATTTTAGTGATATTATCATACTACTAAAAATGCACAGTGTACCACTTATATTATTATAAATGCAGGACATATGAAAGGAGTCTATAATAAACAAGATATAATAAATAAACATATTATGCATTACTATAAATACACAAAACTGTATTGTTGTGACAGAATTGCACTGAATGTTGAATGTCTGAAGGTTATATTGAAGCATGGCTGTATGAAGTGACCTTTGTGTGCTGCAGGGTTTTATGGGAGGCCGTGGACTATGAGCCAGAGGAAAGAGCTCTTTAGGAGGTGAATAAACCGCTCTTATCACATGCCATCAGCTCTTATCAGCTCATTTAGCTCACTTCTTCTCTGTGTGTTATCTTCATAGGGAGCAGAAGTGGGGCTTGAACACATATCTATATGCTCCAAAAGATGATTACAAACACCGGATGTACTGGAGGGATCTGTATTCACTGGAGGAAGCAGGTGACAGTCAAATATGTGAAGCTGCACTGAACAGACACTATTATCCAGAACGACTTACACTGCATTCACTTATATATACGTATATATAATACTTATATAGTTCAGTTATATATATACACTGCCGCTCAAAAGTTTGGGATCAGTAAGATTTTTAATGTTTTTAAAGAAGTTTCTTCTGCTCATCAAGGCTGTATCTCTTTGATCAAAAATACAGAAAAAAACTGTTATTTTGTGAAATATTATTGCAATTTGAAATAACAGTGTTCTATTTTAATATACTTTAAAATGTAATTTATTTCTGTGATCTGCAGCTGTATTTTCAGCATCATTACTCCAGTCTTCAGTGTCACATTATCTTCAGAAATCATTCTAATATACTGATTTATAATCAATGTTGGAAACCGTTGTGCTGCTTCACATTTTTTGGGAGGGAGCTGTGATATTTTTTTTAGGATTCTCTGATTAATAAAAAGTTAAAAAGAACAGCATTTATTAAAAAATAAGTAAACTGTGTTACAATATACAATGCTATTCAAAAGTTTGGGGTCAGTACATTTTTTTCTTTCTTTTTTTTTAAAAAAGAAATTAATGTTATTAAAGTATGCTATTAAAGCATATCTTCAATAGTAATTTATATTTTTTATATATAAATAAAATATTATATATAATAATATTTATATTTTTATAATATAAAAATATATTATTTTTATATTATAATATAAATATAAAATATTTATATTATATTATAATATAATTATATTATATTATAATTATAATATTATTATTATTATAAATATAATATAATATATATAATTTTTTATACATTTTTATATTGAAATGTTAAAAAATAATTTTATTAAAAATAATGTAAAAGTTTAAAAACAATTATATAATTTTTTGTTTAGTGGCTTAATTTATTTTTTGAAAAATAATGCATTTTAATTTAATAGAATTGGATTTAATGCCAAATTTACTTTTGGCCCATAGGCCTCAATCAAGTTTGATTTTTTTTTTTTTAGCCCTTCATATTAAAACGTTTGTGCAACTCTACTTAATAAAGTGCAAAATAGAGTTGTTGTTTTTTTTTTTGTTTTTTTTTACAGTTACTTCTAAGACATGATAAAACAGTTAACAAAAGTACCATTGATTAACCAGAATAGAAATATTCATGTTTCTGCTTAGTTAAGAATACAGAATTATGTTAGACACTTGTGCTTGCACTCTCTGCCTGACTACAAAGATTTAAAAGAATAATGTATTTTATTTCTAATTTATTTAAGACAGTAATTTCTGGAGATGAACTGCTTGGTTGTGTCTTACAGAGCAGCTGATGACGCTGATCTCCGCCGCTAAGGAGCATAACGTGGAGTTCGTCTATGCCATCTCACCGGGGCTGGACATCACCTTCTCGAACCCTAAAGAGGTGGCGGCGCTCAAGAGGAAGCTCAGCCAGGTGCGACCGCTGGAAAACAGTCACGCCTAGCATCACTCACTGTTGTTATTCTGTCATTTACTCTGAGCTGCATGCAGGTGAGCGGGTTCGGCTGCCGGTCGTTTGCGCTGCTGTTTGACGACATCGAGACGGAAATGTGTCCGGCTGATAAAGAGGCGTTTAGCTCGTTTGCTGAAGCTCAGGTGTCCGTCACTAACGAGGTGTTTCTGCACCTGGAGGAGCCACACACCTTCCTCTTCTGCCCCACCGGTAAACACTGCCTCTCCTCGCCAGAACTCAAATAAAAACATTATTACTACATGTGTTGAGAATTGAAAATCTGGAATCTGAGGGTGCAAAAAATCTAAATATTGAGAAAATCACCTTTAAAGTTGTTCAAATGAAGTTCTTAGCAATGCATATTACTAATCAAAAATGAAGTTTTGATATATTTACGGTAGGAAATTTACAAAATATCTTCATGGAACATGATCTTAATATCTTAATGATTTTTGGCATAAAAGAAAAATGAATAATTTTGACTCATACAATGTATTGTTGGCTATTGCTACAAATATACCCCAGCGACTTAAGACTGCTTTTGTGCTCCAGGGTCACAGATATACATATTTGAAAAAAATAATAATAATAATAATAAAAATAAATTATTTCATTATATATTAACATCTTTCATTTTTGCCAAGATGAAGCCTATTTTTAGGATCCCCAAGGTTTTATTTTAAGTTTGCAACTAAGCACATTTACCCACACGGTTTCATTACTATAATGTGATTTTATGTATTTATTTATTTAATAAATAAATAAATATCACTATTTAACATTTTCCTCCAGCAGGACTCAGTTTTGATCGTTTCTTCAATTCACAACAAAATAAACAAAACTCAACCAAACGCTTGATAAACTCATTTCTTTATTTCTACACATTTGCTGCATGTTAACTTCTTTTGTTTCTACCTATATTATGCCTATTTTAGGACCTTTATGGTTTTATTTTAATGCAAATTAAGCACATTTACCCACCAATTCTAATTACTATAATGCAAATGCAAATAATAATAATAATTATTATTATTATTTAAATAGTTGTACTTAATTTCCTATTTGATAGCATGCAAAAATTAACAAAACTATAATAGTACATAAATGATACTAAAATAACACAATTCCTCTATTGAAGAAATAACCAGAATTTCCCATATATTCCTCTAGCAGGACCATCATTCTCAGTTTTGATATTTTCTTCAATGCACAACAAAATAAAGAACTAACACATTTCTGTGCATTTCTCTGGTTTCTGCAGATTACTGCGCTGCGTTCTGCACTCCCAGCGTGCCGCAGTCTGCGTATTTGAACACGGTCGGTGAGAAACTCAACGCTGGGATTGACATTCTCTGGACAGGTATCATCATGAATATTAATGCATTTGCATTCATGTATTTGGCAGAAGTGACTTGCATTGCATTCAGAGTCTACCTTTGATCAGTTCATGCATTCCATGCGAATCAAACCCATGCTGGTGCAATGAGAAATCTGAACTAAATGCATAAATGCATGAATGCATACCAGTAAAAATGGCAAAAAGGCAGTTTTTTGAGGTGTATGATGTGCTTTTGTCCTGCAGGGCCGAAGGTGGTGTCCCAGGACATCAGTGTGGCGTCTATAGAGGAGGTGTCCGCTGTTCTGCGGCGGCCGCCGGTCATCTGGGACAACATCCACGCTAACGACTACGACCCACAGAGAGTCTTCATGGGACCCTTCAAGAACCGGCCCACCGAGCTCATCCCCAAACTCAGAGGCGTCCTCACCAACCCCAACTGTGAATTTGAGCCCAATTTTGTGGCCATTCACACGCTGGCCACGTGGTGCAGCTACAGACAGAAAGACGTTTCTATGGGTAAATATGCCGAAATCTATTGTTTTCATCATTTATTGATGCCCGTCTGTCTGTGACATGATGTCATCGCTCCACAGATGGAGACGATCAGGGCTCGGACTACAACCCCCATGAGGCTTTGCGGCTGGCGCTCACTGATTGGCTGGTTGAGTTCGGCAGAGCAGATCAACCTGACGGTAAATAAACAACTCTGGTTTCATGTGCGACAGGGTTATTTATTTATTTATTTATTGTTATTTCAGGTAGTTGCCAAGGCAACATTTTCATATAGTTTGTTGAAGTACAAAAAAATAAAAAAATAAAACTATATATTTAAAAAACACTAATACAAATGACAAAAACACAAAACAAAATTACAAAATTTATATATATAAAATTCAAAATATGAACAAAAACTATATATTTAAAAATAGTATATATGTGACCCTGGAGCACAAAA
>JAFVLL020044452.1:0-68200 GCA_021397915.2 Tor tambroides | reverse complement strand
ACAAATCGTACTAAATTGTACGAGTGAGGTCGTACGAATTCGTACGAATTAGCCACCTCGTAAAATACGTACGAATTGCCGTGAGATAGCGTTGGTCTTTTCCAGTCAAGCTGCAGCTGAAAGAAAAAGTGTGAAAATATTATTACATATTAAGTGTATTTAGGACACAAAAATGCACTTTTTTGACATTGTTGGTTCCATAAAGAACATTTCAAGTCCAGGGAACCTTTCCACTGAACAAAAGGTTCTTGATGGTTGAAAACAGTTCTTTAGACGAAGAAAATAGTTCATTTAAGAACTGTTTACAGAAAGGTTCTTTGTGGAACCCAAAATGGTTCTTCAATGGCATCACTGTGAAAATCCACTTTTGGAACCTTAATTACCATAAACTAACCATAGCTAGATGAGGGATTCCAAAAATGTTAAAATTTGGTGTACATTACATTTATTTACGACAGTTCAGGAAAAGAATGGCTTGTATGTATGCCCATATGATTAGTAATTACATTAAATAAACTGTGAGTTTGAAAAGGCTTTTGAGAGAGTTTCATTTCAATAAGAAAAAAAATGAATCATACAGTTATTTTAAAACTTTTGTTGCATGATATAATCAGAATTTGGGTAAATCTGAACAAATGGTGTAATGTTCCCACTAAGGTTTCATGTTGTGATTCACAGAAATCTATAGCAAATGTGTAAGGATGATAGCTCATAACATTTTAAAAACCTTGGCTTTTTGGGAATATCTCTGCTTACAGTGGGGATTGACACATTGAGCAATAATCAAAGTAATTAATTATTACAGGACTGTCTGTTAAGCTGAGGGCAAGAGAAGTCTAAAGGAAAGAGAACTAATTCTTTCACTCTCTGGAGGGTCATAAAATGCCTCCGACATTGAAGGTTGAGTTATTTTAGGGTAGGCCTAATTTACTACGCCTTCTCTCATCTCCAGCTAATAATCGGAACCTCTCTCCAAAAAAGACTTGAATTATTGGAATCAACTGCAGTATAATTTCACTAAAATAAACACTTTGTAATTTGCGTAATAGGCCTAGCAAGATGGAATATTAGCGGCTTTCAGTAAGACAATGGTGCAACCAACTGCATTCCATCTCAGTGTGAGATCTGTGATTCCCATTACCACACATACCTGTTTTGACCCTGATAGTAGTAACAGACATTTCGGGGTGACATTGACCAGGTCCCATCATCCTCGGGGCCCAGGTCACCACGCTCTGTGATTGGACGGCCCTTTGTTCTGGCCTTTCATGTGTAGTGCACCTGCTCTGCCCCCTCCCTTGAGCTGTCCTGGTGAGTTATGGGATAGCGGAGGATAGAAAGGCGTGAAATGAGAAATGTGAAGTTGCTTTAGGTTTCCACGTGCTTTAGTCACACTAAGTGGTGCCCCTGTTTTGGTGTCTAAAGCAGGGCAGCGATATACCCCAGATGTGTATGATTGGAAGGAGGCTTCTATACATTGTCTACATTGTCCATGTTCTAACAATGACACAAAATAATTCCAGTGACAAGCAATTTTGTCCATCCATTCTACAACGTGAAACAATCACTGCCAAACAGAACATATTTAAGCAACATGAGAAAGAGGGTTGTACAGCCAAATCACAGTGACGCTGATATTCAGACAAACAGCATGACTGCAAGTGTGATATTGCTCAAATAAAATAAACAAGAAATAATACTGAATAACTACAGTTACGTGCGGTGCAACCTATACATGCCTTTTCTGGCTGAAACAAACACTATAGAATTAAATTATGATTATATGGGAATTGATTAAAATTTACATAGAGCCTTGAACAATAACATGCTATGACCTCAAACTACTTTTACCATAGTGCATGTTTTGTAAACTAATACATTTGATGTTTACATCACATAAACATCTCCACATGTATTGCTTTTCTGAGGTTGTAAACTTTCTTGGTAGCTCACCTGGTACATACAGCACTGCACTTGAATTGCAGATCACTTGGGTGTCATGAAACAAAAGTCATGAAAAAAAGCTCAAAGACATAGAAGCAAGCTAAAATGGCATGGTTGCTTTAGCAAATGCATTTTTAGTTTAGGGTAGGTTTAGTGTAGGTGGTAGATTATTTTCAAGCGCAATAGAAACTTTTAGTGCTACTCATCGGACATTTAATTTCCAACCTGCCGCAATGCACTCAACAAATGTTAATGATCATCTGTTTAGGATAAAACTGAACTTGCTTTTAGCACTGATCACGGGACATTTCACTTTAAAAGTCTCGCGAAACACGCAACAAGCAACATAATATCATTTTGCAGAAATCTCACCACAGGGACGGATTTCCAACAAGCCTGGACTGCATAAAAAAGTACCCGGGTGACCTACTACCATGGGCCAGATTTACTAAACAGGGCAAATTAGCATTAGAGCGCAGTTCCATAAAAGCGCTGATGGGAGGGGAAAATTCTACGTGTGATTTACTGACAATACGCACATTAAAGAACACAGATGCAGCCAGATCATTTCCATAATGACCAGCACAATCTACCAAGAGCAGCGCAGATTAGCGCCTGCTTTAAGACATTTTTTTGGGGCGTTAAATAATGGCGCAAATACCAGTAATTTGACGAGCACAAACGTTAGTAAATCACGTTGTGTGATTCATTTTAATACTCTCCTCCCATAAATTTTGTGTCTGAAAGGCAAACTCCTACAAATGCATATTTAATACCATCAGGTGCAAAAATAAGTGTCCATGCCTTTTCAGCGCTAATTCTTCACTGACAGTACTATTCCTGACAATCCTGACAGTACTATTTTAACGCCAAAAGACGGTTTGTACTGACAAAATCTGGCCCTAAGTGTGATTCCTAAGTGTGCATCAGATGGACATTTTATTATCTCATGAGCTAACGGAAGAGGGGTTGTCAATAGCAGTGAAGTGGCACAACTGATGCTGTAGGTCACCTGAAAATGATAACATGGTGGATGTAGTATGTCTGTATTTCATTCTTACTACACACATTCATAATATACAGAGGGGTCATGAAGAAATTTCCTTTTAAATGTAGAGAGTGTGTGATTTTGGGAACAACTGTTTCTTTTTAACAAATTGGTCAGCTGAATGATTCAGTGACTGACCTAAAACAGTTACTTGTTTCATCCCTGAATTAATTTGTCAGTTTGTTTGCTAGTCAGTTTTCTTTTATTTTGTTAATCTTGATGGTAATCTTTTAACGCATGTTGTCCGCTCTGTTTTTTTTTTCTTGTAATTTGCATTCTAAACTCTAATTATTGTAGAATCTCACTGTGTGTGCATGGATATGGTCTTTTTCAGTATTTATAATTTATACAATATCCATTATAGTATGTTATGTCCTTCTCTATATGAGCTTGTGGTACTTTGCATGCATTTTTAAATATTTTGCAACAGGTAGGCTATAGTCTTTCCATTTCACTCACTCTTCTGTTTTCCCTTTTTGTCATCTGCAGCTTGATTATAAGGCTGATAAAGGCAGTGGAGTTTTTCTCTCTGATCGCTGAATGCTATTTTAAGCCTTGCCACAGTCCTGCTGCCCTGGCCAGGGATGCAGCTAGTGGCTCTGATGTCATGTTTACTTGTGCAACTGCATCTGTTTGATTCTGTTTGTAGTGGAAAGTCAACAAATCTTGCTGCTTTTCTTACCACTACTGTCTAAAAGTGCAAGAGAAAGAGAGAGAGAGAGAGAGAGGACAAAGATAGAGAGGTTTTAAGCTTGTTAGTTTGGCTGACATCGCAGTGGTTGAGTTGGAAAGGCCAGCGTGGAACTAGATCTGGGATGAAAGGAGTGGTTAGAAACCACTCCTAAACACAGCATGTGAATGAGCATATGAATCACTGTGTGTCTATACATAAACATTCACTTCCCTTTGTAAATGGTGACTTGAGATGGTTGGAAAACTAAAAAGTGAGATTTAATAATTAAAAAAGTAAACTGATATGTATGGTGACCCACACAACAAAATCTCCACAACACAACAAAATTGTTAACTTCTGTGTTGTGGTTTGTTTCCATTGTGTTGCAGCTTGTTTCCGTTATGTTGTGCTAATTTCGTTGTGTTGCAGCTTGTTTCCATTGTGTTGTGCTAATTTCATTGTGTTGCAGCTTGTTTCCGTTATGTTGTGCTAATTTCATTGTGTTGCAGCTTGTTTCCGTTATGTTGTGCTAATTTCGTTGTATTGCAGCTTGTTTCCATTGTGTTGTGCTAATTTCGTTGTGTTGCGGCTTGTTTCCATTGTGTTGTGCTAATTTCATTGTGCTGCATCTTGTTTCAACTGTGTTGTGCTAATTTCATTGTGTTGCAGCTTGTTTCCGTTATGTTGTGCTAATTTCGTTGTGTTGCAGCTTGTTTCCATTGTGTTGTGCTAATTTCATTGTGCTGCATCTTGTTTCAACTGTGTTGTGCTAATTTCATTGTGTTGCAGCTTGTTTCCGTTATGTTGTGCTAATTTCATTGTGTTGCAGCTTGTTTTTGTTGTGTTTGCTAATTTCGTTGTGTTGCAGCTTGTTTCCATTGTGTTGTGCTAATTTCATTGTGTTGCAGCTTGTTTCTGTTGTGTTTGCTAATTTTGTTGTGTTGCAGCTTGTTTCCATTGGGTTGTGCTAATTTTGTTGTGTTGCATCTTGTTTCCTTCGTGTTGCAGCTTGTTTCAGTTGTGTTGTGCTAATTCCATTGTGTTGCAGCTTGTTTCTGTTGTGTTGTGCTAATTCCATTGTGTTGCAGCTTGTTTCTGTTGTGTTGTGCTAATGTCGTTGTGTTACATCTCGTTTCTGTTGTGCTGTGCTAATTTTGCTGCGTTGCGGCTTGTTTCCATTGTGTTGTGGAGATTTCGTTATGTTGCAGCTTGTTTCCATTGTGTTGTGCCAATTTAATTTTGTTGCGTTGCGGCTTGTTTACATTGTGTTGTGGAGAGTTTGTTGTGTTGTGCACTACTGGGCCACTGTAGATCTGACTTTTTCGCACAAAAAATCTAAATATACAGTGGCCCCTAACGTATTTGGATACTTAAGTCACACTTAAATGCATTCATGTCTTTTAATTGTATAATAAAATATAAAAAACAATGGTATTTGTACTCACTACTTGAAATGTACTCACCCACAGGCCATCCAAGATGTACATAAATTTGTTTCTTCATTGGAACAGATTTGGAGAAATTTTGCATTACATCACTTTCTAACCAATGGATCCACTGTAGGGAATGGGTGCCGTCAGAATTGGAGTCCAAACAGCTAGAAACATCACAATAATCCACAAGTAACTGACTCCAGTCCATCAGTTAGTGTGAAAAGAAAATCTGCGTTTTTGTAAGAAACAAATCCATCATTAAGGTGTTTTTAAGGTTCATAATCCAACGCTTCCTCCAGCGAAAAAGTCTACATATACCCTGTTGTCCTCATCCATCAAAATCCATTGATATATTTGTTCAGAACTGTTTTGGACTGTTTTTGCTTATAAACAGTACTTGATCTGTGCATATTTCTCGCCTGAATCAGACAAGACAACTTTTTCACTGGGACAAAGCAATATTGTGGATAGAGCACAGTTTGAAGCAAAACATGTCTTGATGAACATGCAGCTTTTGGAGTTGTGTGAATTACTTATGGATTACTGTGATGTTTTTATCAGCTGTTTGAACTCTCATTCTGACGGCACCATTCACTGCAGAGGATCCATGGTGAAATGCTAAATTTCTCCAAAACTTTTCTGGTGAAGAAACAAATTTATCTACATCTTGGATAGTCTGTGGGTGAGTACATTTTCAGCAAATTTTCCTGTTTGGATGAACTATTCCTTTAAGTGTTCATATAACATATTGTCATTTATTTTTACATGATTAGACTATATTTAGCCTATTGACTCAATGAGAAGTTTAATAAGGACTTTTAAGTATATGTTCCGTATGTTATGTATATTTGTCTTTTCTCAAGATTAGATTGTGCTGTGAAATTATGAGCTTTATAACAGTACTTAAGATATTCCTTATTTGTGTTGAGTCTTTTGGGAAGGGACAGGAAGGAGGGCTCAAGAAGGATAAATGATGCAAAGGATGGATGGAGTAAACATGTGCTCTCTAGAAACATTCCGTGGGAGGTTACGGCACTGTGAGCTTCTGGCCAAATGAGTGGGCTGACCTGATGTGCCCTCTGATCTGTATCCCACTCCTCATAACAGGCTTCTGGGAGCCCCTCTGACAATTAATAATGAAGACCCGTTACTCCCACACATCACAGGGATAACGAGAAGAGACTTAGAGAGAAACAGAGAGAAGGGCAAAAGAGTTTGAAGAGATTTAGAGAGAGAGAGAGAGCGAGAGACGGAGGGAGAGAGAGAGAGAGAGAGAGAGAGAGAGAGAAAAATGTTCCCCACTGAGAGAGAGAGAGAGAGAGAGAGAGAGAGAGAGAGAGAGAAAGAAATGTTCCCCATTGAGAGAGAGACAGAGAGAGAGAGAGAGAGAAATGTTCCCCGTTGAGAGAGAGAGAATGTTCCCCGTTGAGTCATTTTAAAAAGTAGTTTATAATGATTATTTTTCAGATAGACAGTCAATACACATTCCAAACACTGCATTCAGAAGCATGACAAGATTCACACTGTTCATCATACTTTTATAATAATAACAATAATAATAATAATAATAATAGCAATAATAATAATAATAATAATATACAATACTCTTCTTCTTCTTGTTCTTCTTATGTTTTATATGTACAATTTTATGTATATATTATTATTATATATAATATTATTGTATTGTACAAAATATAAAACTAATATCGTAATTACATTAATACTATAATTAATGAAATTAATTAAATCTAATATTAATACATTAAATTTGAGTGGCCTGGATTCCAAAAATTAGTTTGACAATAATTTTGCCTTATATATTAATTAAACTTTAACGTGATCTGAACCCCTTTGAAAGTGATCAAACTAATATTTATAACATTATTGTATTAGTATTGTAAAATGAGATTTGAGTGTTGTTAAATAATAATAATAATAATAATAATAATAAATTGAATGATACAATGTTATTATACAACAATTTATTTATTATTATTATTATTGTTGTTGTTGTTGTTGTTTCGAATCAGTTTAAGATGGGTCTAGATCACTTTAATTTTTTCATATTATATTTTACTTATTGCATTAATTACAGTATTAAATATTTTTTATAATACAATAATATTATGCATAAATAATTATATACATAAAATTGTATTATATATAATAATTATATTTATAAAATTTAATTATTATTTAATTATATTTTACTTTGGAGACTTAATTAACAGTATGCGGCTCAATGTGGGCTGAGAACTGGCAATTCTTTACTATTCTATTTGTGTTATTTTTCTGTAAATTATTGTCTTATAAATTGTCAATACTTCCGTCTTCTTCTGTCCCTGCTTGTCAAGCAAAGTTTTGACTATATTGTGTACTTGATTTTATTTGATATTTAGAGATCTGATCTGCCACAAACTAAAATCATAGAATCTTTAAAAGATTCAAAGATTCAAAATACAATCCAATATCAATACAATAAATTTGAGTGACCTGGATTCCAAAGATCTATTTGACAATAATTTTGCATTATATATTAATTTAAAAACTTTAACGTAACCTGAACCCCTCTGAAACTGATCAAACTAATATTTATAACATTATGTTATTAGTATTATAAAATGAAACTTTATCATTAAATAATAATAATAATAATAATAATAATAATAATAATAATAAATTGAATGGTACAATGTTATTATACAGCAATATATTATTATTATTATTATTATTATTATTATTATTGTTGTTGTTTTAAGCAAAATACAAATGACTATTAATAAAATAAATACAATATAATATTAATATAATAAATTCAAGTGGCCATGTTTCCAAAAAAAACAACAACAGTGTGCATTAAAAATGATCAACTTATCAACTGAAATAGACCAAAATGAGGTCTGAGTGCAGTTTTAAGGCCAGTTATAGCGTGCAAAGAGTTTGTAGAAAGAATTTGTTATTTTTAAAAGAAGACTAAAAAATCTCCGTCTTTCATTCTGAAAAAGCTCAGTTTTCATTATGCTGTCAAGCAAACATGAATCATTCTCCTTTGAGAATGTCATTTATTCTTCTCTGCAAATAATAACAGGAAGAATTTGTTCTCTGTTTTGTTCATTGTGCGGTAGACTTTTCTCTGGGACATTTTTCTAGGAAACCTGATTCACCCTGGTCATGGAAAGCCACAGTGGCATAAGTGGTAACATCCAGGACAATAGCAGTCAAGGAAATCTGCCTTTTCCTTTGTTGCAATGTATAATTTCCTGTTTTTCCCCAACCTTTTACACATATACACAGAATGAGATGGGATCAGTTTTTATTGATGCTCAACTGAACTTTCCTGAAAGCTTTTCCCTAAATGCAGAAGCAGGATCTGATTTACTGACTCAAATGAAACTAAAGCTATTATGTAAGAAATGTTCTCAGATCAGTTACTATTATTTGACTCTTGCTACTGTATATGGTAAGTTTCTAAACACGGAGTTTAGAAGTGAACTTCTTTTGACATCTTCATTGTTTATGCTTCTGTCCAGTGATTTCATTAAGAAAACATCAATTAAATATTGTATTACACATGGAGACTCAAGCCAAGCAAAAGAATGATTATTAACATTTTTCTAGACTGAGCAATTTGGTTGTGAAGCAGATAATATCCCCAGAATAGTAACTTACCTAAATAGGTAATGGATTAAGCATTGCTGGATTGTCAGCGGGAGGGAAAAAAAGAAGGTTTTGTGTGTGTGTGTGTGTGTGTGTGTGTTTGTGTCTGTCTTCTTGTGTGTGCGTTATACTGTGTATATTTGCGCCTTGTGAGGACATTGGGTGCGTTTCCAGAGAGATGGATTGAGATGTTGAGATTATTGTGAGATAAAACCTCAGATTAACTCAGCGAGAAGCCTCAGCGTTTCACTACTGTGTTGTGATCTCTGATCTCTAATCGTGTGGCACCCAGTTCACAGATTTGCTCTTCATGTTCATGTATTATATTATATTATATTACATTATATTATATTATATTATATTAAAATTTTTGGAAAAACATGAGATTATTGTGTTGAATTCATTCAATTATATTAAAAAATATAAAATAAAAAATAAAATAAAATAAAATAAAAACCAAGGTCCTCCTCATTTGGAAATTTAAGTGCTAATTAAAGCTGCAAGCAACGATGAAAGGGCCCTCGCACTCGGGCTCACCGTCACCCAGTGGCTTTAGGAAAACAGCTAACAGTGGGCAATATGAATTTAAAATGATAAATGTAGGAAAAATATGTCAAAGTCATTTATATGTGTCAAACTTCCAACTGCCAGCTGGTGGCGCTATGACTGTAACTGAATGTTGGCATGTAGATGTCTTCAGACCAGGACTTTTATCAAATCTGTGAAGTTTGGTGCAGACTGAACATGGTATGTTTGAGTTAGAGTAAAACATTACATTTCCTGTTGCCAATAGGTGTCGGTATAAATTATAACTGAATATCGGCATGTTAATGTTTTAAGGCCAGGACCCATACCAAACATGTGAAGTTATGGGCAGACCGGACATTGCATGTTTAAGTTAGTGTGAAACAAGTCACTTCCTGTTGCCAGTAGGTGGCGCTATGACTATAACCAAATATGATCATGCAGATGTGTTCTGGCCAGGACTCTTATAAAACGTATGAAGTTTGAGACAGATTGGACATTGTATGCATGAGTTACAACAACTTCCTGTTTGATGGCATTAATAGCATGCTTTAGCACTTAGTAAGTGTTGCTAGCATGTTTGGGCATGTTTCTGGCATGTTTAGCACACAACTGCATATTTACAGTATTGCTAATAGTGCATCAAAGTGTTAAACAAGTCACTTCCTGTTGCCAGTAGGTGGCGCTATGACTATGACCAAATATGATCATGCAGATGTATTCTGGCCAGGACTCTTATAAAACGTGTGAAGTTTGAGACAGATTGGACATTGTATGCATGAGTTACAACAGCTTCCTGTTTGATGGCATTAATAGCATGCTTTAGCATTTAGTAAGTGTTGCTAGCATGTTTGGGCATGTTTCTGGCATGTTTAGCACACAATGGCATATTTACAGTATTGCTAATAGTGCATCAAAGTGTTAAACATGTCACTTCCTGTTGATAGTAGATGGCGCTATGACTATAACTGAATCTTGGCATGTCAATGTGTTCAGGCCAGGACTCTCGTCAAACATGTTAAGTTTGGGGCAGATTGGACACTGCATACTTGAGTTATAGCAACCTCCTGTTTCATTGTATTAATAGGATGCTTTAGCAAATTAGCTAAGTGTTGCTAGCGTGCTTTACAATGGCTGCATCCGAAAACTGAAAAATGCTGCCTTCGGAGGACACATTCCAAGGTAGGAAGGCATCAAGGCACGTCCGAATCCAAAGTTAGCTTCACTTCCTGTCTCATGAGATACCTTCATCGGATCAATTTTTGAAGGCAGCATAGATGTATCCTTTGCTGCCTTTGATATCCCACAATCCTGTGCGTTCCATTCTGTGACGGTTGAGCTAAAAAATAAAGATGGCGTGTGAAAGCTGCATTTGGTGGTTAGTTTGTGTATAAATGTATATTTCTGATTAACTTTTTGCACTTTTAATGTTATTTCTAGCGAGAAATTAGTATTATAGTAAATAAATATTTTAGTTATCACCAAAACTCATTCTGTTTTGTTGTAGATCATTAAACCATTACGCTGCCTCAGAAGCCTGTCCGGAATCAGTTTCGTGAGGTGCCTTCGTGCAAAAACGCTGCCTGCAATGCCATTGCCTCATAAGTCAGCTGCCTAAGTTTTCGGATGCAGCCAATGTTTCTAGCATATGTCCATAACAGTGTAAAACATGTCACTTCCTGTTGCCAATAGGTGGCACTATAACCAAATATGAGAATGTAGACATGGTCAGGCCAGGACTCTTATCAAGCTTGTTAAGTTTGGGGCAGATTTGACATTGCATGCTTGAGTTACAGCAACTTCCTGTTTCACTGCATTAATAGCATGCTTTAGCACTTAGCTAAGTGTAGAGAGAGTATAGGCAGCGCATATTTTTTTCGGCGCCCATGTTGACAGATTAGAATATTCACACCACATGCAGAGGTGGCGTGGCAGTGCGTAGCAGGAGCAGAGCAGAAGCGGTAGTGCCGCGATCATTTCGGCACGAGTCTATTTTTGCTGTGCCGCTTACGCTGAATTAAAGCCACAGTGTATTGTTCTTAATCAAAATTGACCTGATTAACATGAAAAATAACAAATTTCTCCATAAAATCATGTAAGTGAGGTGTTTCGTGTTTCACAATCACCATATCAAAAAATAAAATGCACGAAAACACATCACTTCCATGAGTTTTTGCCCAAACTGGTCTGTTAAATTAATAAAACTAGAGGCATTTGTTAACTTTAAGATTACTTTTTATCATGTGAACTACCCATATACAGCATGTTATTTACATATGTGCGTGGGACAGAGGGGAGAGGGACATGGTCGCATCGCAGCAGAGTATGCTGGCCATATCATACATCAAAGCACGTGAAAAAATATTAAAGTAATTTACAGTAAATACTATAGTGTTTTTGAACCATACTATAGTAAAGTACTTGAATTAATTTGTTGTGGTACTTCTATAGTTGCTATGGTAATATAACAACTATAGCAATATAAACAAATTACTTTACCCAATACTGTACTAAGTTTTCTACAACTATAGGGTATGTTACTACAATATACTACAGTTTACTGTAGTAAAAAGTATTTATTACAGTTATCAGTTCACTATAGTTAAAACTACAGTATGCTGTAGCATTCATTAACAAAGTGTTGTAAATACTATAATATATACAGTATAATACACTTTACTATAGTATGGTTCAAAAACACAGTATTTACTATGAATTACTATAGTATTGTTTCATACACACAGTGTTCGAAGGAGAACGCTGGGAAAATATGACAGAAATGACGGTACTCATCTGTATTGCAGTACACAAGCCGTGGTTCAGCCGCACGCAACAAACGCTGCCAGTATGAAAGCACAATGGGCGCACGCTGCTCACACTCTCCATACGCACCGCTACTGCGCTGCCTCCACACTGCTTGCGCATCCAGTGTGAAACAGGCGTTACAGCAACGCCCTGTTTCATTGCATTAATAGCATGCTTTAGCACTTAGCTAAGTGTTGCTAGCATGTTTTAGCATGTTGCTAGCCTATTTCGAACTTGCTGACACTTTTTAATATGTTTCTAGGAGTCCATAACAGCGTTAACCATGACACTTCCTGTTGCCACCAGGTGGCGCTATGACTATAACTGAATATGGGCATGGACTTGTGTTCATGACTGAACTCTTATCAAACGTGTGAAGTTTGGGGCAGATCGGACATTGTTTGCCTGAGTTACAGCAACTTACTGTTTCATGGAGAAACATCGAAATTTGTCAGGCCGACAGGGACACGCCCTTTGACGAAATTTGACGAATTTTGCATCGCAAAAGCCTTATGATTACACTCCGCAAATCTGAAGATGATCCGATTAAAACCGTAGGAGGAGTTCATTAAAGTACGAGGCTTGAAAATGGCAAAAACTGCACAAAAATCATACTGGAAATTCAAAATGACGGACTTCCTGTTGGGTTTTGGATTTTGAACCAGGAGACTTTTTTTGTAGGTATTGGTGTGTTACATGTGTCTACCGATTTTCGTACATGTAGGGTAGAGTGGGGGAAAACGCCCCCCCTTAAGGATTGTGTCATTTTTTTTTCTGTGAAACAAAAGTTAAATGTATCCGGAATAGTTATCATAGTTTTAGTGACAATGGGATAAATGATAAACCAAGTATGAAAAATGTCCAGAGTTTTCAAGTTATTAGATTTTTAACAAAAAATTAATTTGTACCAAGGCGGCGTTTTACCCCACCTATGGGGCAAAATGCCCCCATGGGTGGGGTAAAATGCTCTCCAGTGTGACAAAGCAATTTGCTTTAAACATTTAGCCTACAGCAAAATCAGAGTACAGGCAGTTTTAGCTTAAAATAATAATAAAAAAAACACAATCAATAATTATGGATTACAAAATTATAATAGCCTATTTTAAATATTTTGTTAACTGATGCTAACTGACTAGCTAACTAGCTACCTGATGCTAACTTGAGGTAATTTTTAAATATAAAATCCAAATATTTTTATTCAACCAACTAGTTAGAATACATTTGATGGATAAACAAAGGATTTGATGTTCAGAACAGAGTAACTACAGTAATTGCCCCCACTGACTATATTTGAGGAAAAAATTATGTCATTCCGAAAATATAATTATATTTTTATTAAATAACACGTACTCCCTATCTACAGGCCTTACTGTTCTCATATCATATATAACTGTGATGTTCTACAAAACAACAAGCTTTAAAACGCCTTTTTTCTTACTGCTGAAAATTAGATCATTTACTGTGAAATCGGTTTTCTCTCTGGTACATCACCAGCATAAGCTTCATGGTGAAAACTTCTACATCACTCTTGTCAAAGTAGTCCATAGTTACAATACAAATTTATCTTGATTTTATCTTGTGGTTATTTTGGGCAAAAAAAAGTAAGGGAGCGTTTTACCCCAGGGGGGCGTTTTCCCCCACTCTACCCTACGTGAAATGTAGCTCGAGGGGCACTTCGTTGAAATTTTTTAGGTGGCGCTATAGAGCCATTTTGCCACACCTACTTCTGAAACCCATATCAGATGTAAATTTTCACCAGTTCTGATGCTTCTGATGAAGAGGAAGAAACGGAGCAATTCCAATAGAGTCCTCACACAATCGGTGCTCGGGCCGTAATTATTCCAATATCTAATGTATGTCATTTGTGTCAGGTGATGACCACATAGTTTATAAGGTTGGCAATTGTCGAATATTTTCAGTGCGAGGGCTGAGGTGGGAATGTAGGCTGCAGCAGGTTAAAGGTCAGAGAGAGGCTGTGCGTTTGTGCTAAACCCTATCTAGCCAGACTGTTATTCTGAGGTAAATCAATATGCTCCAGCAGTCATGGTCTGATTGATCAGGGGGATTTCAGTGAACTGTCCCTTCCCTCCCAGTGACATGCACAGCAACATGTCTATTTATAGAGCTTTATCAATACAGCACTGAAAGGACAGACAGCAAATCCTCTTCAGAAACAGGCAATGCACAGAGAATACCAATAGAAATGAGCTGAGGAGAGATTTCTGATGTCATCATGGCTGCAAATGGCAATGTTCGTCTGGGGGGAAAAGAATCCATAATGGTGATTTTAAATAATTTACACAGAATATTCTCTAAAACTGCTGATAAATTATTAAAATGGCAGAAATATACTTTCACCTATTGAACATTTAATTTATGCAAAACAAAAATGATGCAATAGCTTATATGTTTTCTCCAAGGAGGTCTGTAATACCTAGAGAACCTGTTAGCATTCCCATTCATCTCAGTGGCAGTTGTTCAGAATAGCGCAAACAGCCTTGGAAGGGCCCTCCAAAAATTGCCTATTATATAATGAGGTTATCAGTTATATGTTGTTTACAAAAAAAATAAATTATTAGAACAGACAGCAACTTGAATGCCCATTGATGGAGAAATATCCTTTTTACCTGAATAATTATCTACTTTTTTTTTACAAACCAAAACACTTGTTGACAATGGCCTGAATCGTCATGTCCCAGGGGGCAAGTGGATTTTAAATACTATTTCTGAAAAACCTATTTATATCTTTGATAATTAAGTTACATGATTATTGTAGGTTAAAAAAAGAGTTTGTCTAAAATGGTGTGGCAGTAACCACCCATTCATGTCTAAATTTGCTTAAACTGAGTCACAACTTCCACAGATAGTTTACTTTAAAATGGAAATTTCTGTCAACCTCATGTTGTTCCAACTTATGACTAGGCATATGATGGTATCAAATTTTCATTGCTAATGCTTTTATCACGGTATACGTATTATCACGATATTGAAATTTCATTGCAAAAAGGTGTTGTCATAATGCATTTTAATAACTTTTTCTTATAACAAAAAGTACTGAACATTTAAATACAATAAAGCAATGCACAAAAAATGTAGGCTAAAAAGTAAAGAAATTCACAGAGATTAAAGTGCGAAAGAATGATAAAGACCAATAGGTAACACTTTAAAATAAGATTCATTAGTTAACCTTAGTTAATGCATTAACATTACATCAATGAGCAATATCTGCATTTGCTACAGAAGTTATTAATCTTTGTTGAAAAAAATACAACTGTTTATGTTAGCTGGAGTTCATTAAATAACACAGTTGCAACTTTTGATTTTAACAACTTATTAAATAAGATTAATGAATGTTTAAGAATTTTTAATTGGCAGTTTGTTAACTAATGAATTAACTAATGTTAACTAATACAAAAATCTGAATGACTAAATTATTTAAATACGTTTCAGAGTGCAGCTGCTTTGTTTAAGGGCTTTCCGGGGTAATAGCTACATTTCTGCTGTTCAGCGCCATCTGCTGTCAGAGAGTGATGTTCGTGTCTTTACATGTTCCGCCAGGCGGTTCTCATCCATGCTTGTTTACATAAGAGTGCTAATGCATCTAAATTTGACGCATACAGCTGTGTTGTGCATTTAACCAGTTGATGGGAAAGGTGTTCTTAAAATGCATTCAAAAAATCTCAATAATTTGTAATAAATAATTATTCAGCGTATTTTGAAGTGCCCACGATATTATCGTGCATGTTCATTATAGTGATATATCACATTACCGAATACGGCACTTGTCTACTTATGACTTTTCTTAAAATGTATCAGTAATTTTGTCTATATAATGAAATTCAGTGGGGTCCAAAGTTGTTTTGGACCAAACTGACTTTCATTGTAGGGCTGTCACTAACGATCATTTTGGCAATGGAGTAATTGGTTGATTATTCTGACGATTAATCGAGTAATCAGATTATTGTAATCAATTTTTTGTAGTAAAAAAATAGACCTAAGTGAACAATAGCCTTTAAAATTACGTAAAATACATATATAATAGCGAAGAGGCAATAATAATTAGTTCAAAAGAAGTATCAAAAGCAAGTAATCATACCGTTTTATTGAACAAAACTGTTAAAATATATAATGTATTATAAACAACAGAGCGTACATTACGCATTATAACGAATGCCTGCAGAGGGCGCCAACGGCCTGATGATTGTTTTTCACACATTTACTGCGCGATCTAATCTTTGTTTAATTCAAATGTCCACTTAATCTTTAATATTTGGCCCTTTCTTTACGACAGAAAAGCTACAGTCACTGTAATATCTTGAATATGTGGACATCAAAACGTACAAACTCAGAGCGAGGGTTTAAAATTTTATTTTGAAATCGCCATGAACAGTTAGCATAATTAGAAAGATATGAATGTATTCTCCTGTGTTTGCGTAGGTTTATAAATGATTTACCTTACAAATTTGATGAAATGGATCCCAGAAGAATGCTATAATAAAAGCAAACCCACAATATGCAGAGATGGAGTTTGAGATGCTCCACACATGTAACAGTTCTTGTGGAGCAGCATTTACTGTAAACGGAGCTGCTCTGAGTTGCACATAACCTGGCAGGTAAATAATTAAAGCACATGTATTAAACGGATATCAATTCAATTAAATTGTAGCGTTTGTGAATTCACAATAGCATTATGCTTTATTATGATTTTTAAATGGTTTTAATATATCATGCAGCCTTGGAAAACAGTCCAATAATGTGTTTCATGGATTCTCGTGAGTCCATATGAGTACTCGAATTAAGTCGAGGAATTGTGACAGCCCTATTTCATTGTATGGAAAACAGCCTTCAAAATATCTTGAAACATCCCTTAAAATTTTTTCTTGTGCATCTTGCAGAAGAAAGAAAGTCAGGTTTGGAATGACATGACTGTGAGTAAATGATAACATTTTCATTTTTTGGTGAACTATTCCTTTAAAAAGGTGCATAGGTCCCTTGATAATGGCCTTTGTGTGTCAATAGGGTTCTTTTCTTTGCTGCATAATTAGACACTTCCATTGAAATTTATGAAGTAAACAGAAGAAGCACTTTCTGTACATCATCTGATCCAAGCCGCAAAGTGCTCTCACCCTCAACCTAAATGTCCTGCAGGAAATACCAGCGGAGGCTAGACTGAGTAACCTAATAAAGCCGCAGCGCCTAAATCATCAGACGGAGCGGAAACATGCCCCTAGAATACAGCCAGATGGAGATGCTAATTGGGTTTGGACCTCCAATAAACAGCGCTGATGCCTTCGGGCTTCTACGTGGCCGATCAAGTAGCTGTATGAGGATGGAGGTGGACTGAGGTGATGAATGCACACGGAGGGAGATTGAACAGGTCTTTGTGAAGGACGGAAAGGCAGCGAGCAGAGGAGGGAAAACCTCAGAAGAAGGTGGGAGGAGGGAAGGAGAGCTGATGCAAGTGTGTGAGCGTGAACCTGAAATGTTGCCAGACTGTCTATGAGGCGTTTTGCCCCAGATGAGCCGGGACCCATGGGAGGACAGAGATTTCTCGTCTGTTTCCAGGTACACCTACAGCACCGGGCTCCCCTGCCACAGGCAACCTGAAACGAGTACATCACGCTGTTAACGCCACAAACAATTATGATGAAACTCTGAGGGGAGCAAATACGTAGCCATGCATAAACAGCACATATAGGTAAACAAACATATTTCTATATGGAATATATTGCCTGTTCTTTTGTAGTGACTCACAATCACACCCATGCATATATACACTTTTTTTTCCCTTAGCTATCAAAATGAGGACCTCGGTTATGATCGTAAACTAAAAATAATACTAAGATGAAAAAATATTGTTTCTATAATCGAACCATCCAAGCTGAAAATGAAAACCAACTGCTGTATCTAATTAAAACCATACTGAAATATAAAGTTAAATTTAAAGCAGTTATTACTTTAATTTGATTAGCCATATAGCACTAGTATCACTTGTCTGTGTTTTGTGTTTCAGACAGACAGTCAGTAAAGGTGCTGCCACATTAGCATAATTTTGGTAAAATTTTGCAGGTTGAAAAGTATGAAGAATAGCTCACACAAGCAGCTTTCTACTGGTCGATGCCGCAAACTTGAATCCGTTGTGAAACCTGCATAGGCAAATATTTTCAAATCTGTGTGACCAATTTAAATCCATTGCAAAGCCTGTGTGATAGGAAATCTTTCTGAATCCATGTGACCAACTTGAATCCATTGTGAAATCTGTGCAGGGAGATGTGTTTGAATTGACATGAATCTAAAATTGAGTGGATTCCTATCAAAATGACTGCATTTCCGCTGCGAACATTCGCCAAACAATCGGAAATGTGACTGCATAACAAACCAAAAATTACATTGCATAAAACATCAAGGGATGATAATGTTCTGTTTATTATAATCATGCACTGCATTTATTTCTTTTTCAATATTTTAGCACTTAAAAGTCTGGCAGAATAAGTTTTCATTATTCATCATATGTAAAAAACAAAAAACAAAAACAAAAACAAAAAAACCGTTTTGAACGTGATTCCAATGACATTTCTCTGTGCTGTTATCATTAAGCTATAGCTGTGGTGTGAACATAGAACGATTCTAATACAATTAGATAACAGAACAATTAGAAAACTATAGTTATCGTCTTTTGCCGGGCCTTTATTTCTTGGGAATTTTCAGTGACTCTTTCTGCTTGTTGCATCGTTCCGCCAGTAGGTGGCATCAAGTGACTTTTTAAAGTCATTGAATCATTAACTCAAAGGATTCCTTCAAAACACCAATTCGTCACTGTGTTAAGCTGGGACACGCGGCGGTTGATCTTCATCTTTGTTGGAAAGTGTTTTAGTTGATGGAACAAAATTAGACAAAGAAACTGGCAATACTGGGTCTAAAATGTAAGTCATTCATTACCTCATGTTACTTTTTAGTTACTCACCCTCTTGTTTTTTGTAAAGCTGTTTAAAAGCTGTATCAGCGCGTCTGTGGTGACTTTTGCGGCCACATTCCTAACTGAATCACATTCGATTAATGTTCCGAATAATGTTTTGAGCAGCACTAATGCTCACCTGATAGTGCTTAATTGGAAATTAATATAAAAGTAGTAAACATAAATACTACAATAACTTTAATGGGTACATCTTATTTATTTTTATTTTTTTAATGAATTATTACTACGCTAACTCTTACTACTATCATAGTGAGAAGTGATTAGACTACATTGTTTATTCTCTTTGTGAACCATTTTCTCATTTGAAGAGATTCATAAAAAGAGTTGTTTTTTCAGATGTAGCTAATTTCTTTAGATATTTTTCAGCAATTTTGTGTCCAAAAGTACAGCTACTCTAGCTACACACACACACACACACACACACACACACACACACACACCCCCAAGCCATGAATGAAAAAGTATAATCTCTTGGTCAGACAGTGCACCTAATCCATTTATTGGATCTAAGAGTTGCAGAGAAAAAGAGACAGACAGACATGAGAGACAAAAAGAGACTGAGATCTTTGAAGCAAAGAAAAACAAGTGAGCAGACACTCTGGAACTGACACCTCCTCTCCCACACAAAGTGGTCATCATCCAGTATGGAACAAAAACACGCTGCAGTCTGATCTAATTAACTAAAGAGCAATATTTGCTCACCCGGAGGACAGCTAATGCAGCGCTGCCTTTATATGGAACGAGGCGAGAGCAAGGAACCAAAGAAAGAGTGCAGAGCTTTTAGAGTAAATACATTTGGTGCCCTTGAAAAAAAAAATTCTATAATGTGCTTGGACGGAAATGTATGGACATAATGCAATTGAGTCTTGGTGTGTATGTGTGTTGCTTCAATGTATTTCTGATGCAAAAGGCTGTAATATATATAAACTCCATCACCTTTTGCCTGTGTAACTGTAAATGCAGAGCACGATGTGCCTGTGATGCGACACAAAGCCCATTGTGGTGACCCTCCCTTTTGATGTGCTCTCTTGTTCTCTTTCTCTCTCTATTACCCTGTTTTGTTGAGAGCTCTCCATTTAGCTCACATTTAAATTCAGAAAACACTCAGGAGCTTTTGTCTTTTTCAGCTCATGTCGTGGAGGTGACAGTGCAGTCTTTGGCCAGGCATATATATATATATGCTTACACTTTGACGCTACATTTAAATGCTTTACTAAGACTAGAACGAATAACGTGCTGACGTGGATGAGCTATTATGGGTCCCCGGTCACTTTGCTTTTTTCTGTCAATCTATCAGGGCTACTTGCTCTTTATGGACAGGAAAATACATAGCCTGCCTATCCCTTCAAAAACCAGCATGGGAAGTAACGCACAGATATTAGAGTGTAGGTTATCTGTGTGTAAATGACAAAGAGTATTTTTAGATGCAGAGAAGATGGGGTCTTTGAGGTGATCTGGATCTCTTGAACACTCTGAAATACTATGAAGGTGCAGAATTAAAGGGATAGTTCACCCAAAATTTAAAATTCTGTCATGCTTTACTCACTGTCATGTAGATACACAGTCATAATTATAAGATAAAAAGTCAAAATTTGGGCACAAAAGCATAATTATGACATAAATGCCTGAAATTAAGTCAACTTTTATGTCATAATAATGTCTTCTTATGTCAGATTTTACATTCTCATAGTTTTGACGTTTTATCTTATCATGTCATAGTTTTGACATTTATCTCATCATGATTTATTTACGGTTTCAAATATAGTCATAATTATGACATTTTATCTAATAATTATGATTTACCAAAGCAAAATTATTTTTGACTTCTTATAATTAACTTTTTAGCTCAGAATATTGACTTTTTATTAGGGATGCACGATATTATCAGACTGACATCGGAATCGGCCGATAATGGCTTTAAATGTAAATATCGGCATTGGCCCGATATGAAAAATTATGCCGTTATGTCTTGCCGATAAGAGGAATACATTAACTCACACGTGCTCAAGGTGGCTCATTCTTGAAGCAAAGTTTTGTCTAAATGATGATCAGATTCACTCTTTTGGATGCTGCATTTAATCTGTGAAAGCATGTGTACAGAATGATGCCTTTGGTGTGTGATAGAGAAAACAGTAATAGCAGGTGCAGCAGTGACAGCCTCCCCCAGGTCCTAATACCCATTCGATAAGGAGTTTTAATCTGTAGGGGGCGCTGTTCGCCTACATCTAATTAAATTAAAAGTAAAACAGCCTACACAAGTAACATTTCGACTGTGTTTCTGATTAAATAAAGCAGTAATTGATGTCATAAAATAATAAGTATGTTTTGATTTAAGGGTCAGAAGCTATAGCTTACATGGGAAAAAAAATCACAAACATGACACTTGTAAATTAAGTAATTTTATATATACTGATTTATTCATTAATGTGTAATATGTTTTATTTTTTAAACAAATCATAAGCTCTAAAAGATTTTCAGAATTTTTACAACTCTTTTGCTTTAGACCATCTACAAATGTTAAATCTTATAAATAAAATAAAGTGTTAGGGTTAACACTGCATCTTTCTGGGGAAAAAATGCAGCGATTGATATATAGTTTATTTATAGTTATATTCAAGGCTTCAATGTGCTGTCAAAAAAACCTTCATTATGGTTTATTTAATTCTAACAAATAAGTTCTTGTTTAAAACTAACCAAAATTAAAAATATTTTGCTTATAATTTCTGCACAGGAGAGACTTGGTGTTGTTTCCAAACAAAAAGAAAATATATAAGTATCGGTATCGGCGAAAATGATTTGAAAAATATCGGCATATCGGATATTGGCAAAAATCCAATATCGTGCATCCCTACTTTTTTTATCTTATCTTATCTTACTTAGTATGTCTAAAATGTTGACTTTTTATCTCGTAATTATGACTTAGTATGCCATAATTTTGACTTTTCATCTCATAATCATAATTTTATGTCACAATTTTGACTTTTTATCTCATAATTATAATTTACCAAAGCATTTTTGATGGGCTTTCAAAACAAAAGAAAAAAAATCTCAAAATGCTCCACAGAAGAAAGAAAGTGAAGAAATAAAATTTTGGAAAGAGAGTGATTACATGATGACAAATTTTTCATTTTTTTAGTTACACTCTTCCTTTTACTCAACTGTATGTAAGCTAGATGACTTATACTTTATCTCAGCAATCAAAAGCATAGGTTAATTCAGTGGTGCTCTTGGATATTAACCTTACTGGAAGTGTAGCTGATTTAATGTGTATGTTTGCAATAAATAGTGCCATTAACTGACCATCTCAGTGAGTTCATATAGACGACAGACTGCTGCACAGTATATATATGCACTATTTATGGATGCACGCTTATTCTGTAGTTACTTGAGTTACAAGCACTTAAAGGGTTAGTTCACCCAAAAATGAAAATTATGTCATTAATTACTCACCCTGATGTCATTCCAAACCCGTAAGACCTCTGTTCATCGTCGGAACACAAATTAAGATATGACGCTCGCGTCATGTACTGTTGTGAACACATGTCCACAAGAGAAACAGTAGAGATGAAAATGTGGAATAAAATCGTTATTTTTGTTTTTTGTATGCAAAAATTATTCTCGTGGCTTCGTAAAATTACGGTTGAACCCCTGATGTTACATGGATTATTTTACCAGTCTCCTTGCTATGTTTCTGGACATGGGAACATTTCAGCTGTATTGCTGTCTATGGAGGGTCTGAGAGCTCTCAGATTCAAACAAAAATATCTTAATTTGTGTTCCGACGATGAACGGAGGTCTTACGGGTTTGGAATGGCATCAGGGTGAGTAATTAATGACATAATTTTCATTTTTGGGTGAAGTAACCCATTAAGCTCTTTCCATAATATATTTACTATTTACTACTATTAGTAACCCTTCACAAGCACGCTTGTTTTAAACTCCTCTTGAGTGCATCCTAAAAATCATTAGCCAATGTGCTTGAGGTAGTGCAGTCAATCCCCCTCTTTTAAAGCTCAGTCTTATGAGACTGGAGGACAGGTGAGCACTGCTGTTAGCATGATTTTACTTTCTATCATTATTTCTCTTTCTTTCTCTCTGTGAGATATTTGTGTTTTAAAAATCTCTGTCAGATCTCACGTTGATGTGATGTGTATGTCTGCTGTCAAGTGAACAATACCATCAATATAAATATTGCATAGCTAATTGAAGAAGTTCAACACACAAAACTGGATTTTCTGAATTGTTGATGTCAGGAGAATCAGTTTTAATTCTCAAAAAATTGATAAGGAAAACATGAATCAGAGTTTAGTACAGTGTGGCAACGGAGTGAGATTTTTAAATAAAATTTGACTGTCACACTGATGGCTCCCCCTGTGTGCTCTGAGCTACTAATTCATCTTAAACACACTTGGCCAGCTGGGAAATCCCTCCTGAAGAGCAACACTGGCCTCAATATACAACCTGCCTGGTCTACAAATGACCACACAAACACAAGCTAAACAAGTTCAGCTTAGACGTGAGTTAGTGTTTACACTAGGAGAGAATGTGTTCTCCTGAGAACTGTACTTGGCAAGGCATAATTTCTATAGAACATCTTAGCAAATGAAATATGACATGCAGTCCACTGTTAAAAATAAAAGTTCTTTGTGGAAGTCAAAAGGT
This sequence comes from Tor tambroides, assembly GCA_021397915.2. Classification (NCBI taxonomy): domain Eukaryota; kingdom Metazoa; phylum Chordata; class Actinopteri; order Cypriniformes; family Cyprinidae; genus Tor; species Tor tambroides. The sequence goes on along the minus strand of JAFVLL020044452.1, from coordinate 44,477 downwards.
TTCTTCGAAGCCCTAAGGGGACGTGGTGATGGAAAATATATGAGATGGGAGGAAAAATTATTTTTCAGTGATTTTGAGTTTGTTTTGCAAAACTTTCTCATTCAAAAGTGTTGCGTTCCCCCGAGAAACATTGCATTCACTTGAAACTCTTTCGCAAATGCATTGAAATTTAGTTGTTTCTCCCACTTCATATTATTTCCATCACAAAAGTTTTGTGAGTGAACGCAAAGTTACTTGGGGGAACACAACAATTTTGTTAGAGAATGCAAAAGCATTAAAATCACAATTTTTCTTTCAGTTTTAATTTTCCCCCTTATTATGTCCCTTTAGGGGCCTCATAGTAGGTTCTCCTTTGGCAGGGGTGTTCAAAATATGAAAGAAAGATTTTACAAAACATATTTTAATGGCTGTCAAACTTATCATGTTAAAGGTGTAGTGGGAGATCTCGGAAAAAAAAAGCCTGATAGCACTGAAAGCGAACGTCCCACCCTCCCTGCAATCGCCGTCCAAAGCCACGCCCCCTGAACGCACATACGCTCAGAGAGCGGAATACCAGAGACAACATTAAATTACTACAATAGGCTACATCAACGGTTTCCAATTACAGTCCTAGCGCCCTCCCCGCTCTGCACATTTCATATGTATATCTTATCACGTCTGACGGTTGTTCTATTCAACAGTAATATGTGCCCTACGAAGTGGACATCACCAGATATTCCGCCATGATTCCAGTTTAGAGCGTATGTTCCATACAAAGGGCATTAAAGTGTGCGAGACGTGAATTTAAATTGTATTTATTTACAGAGGTATATTATGTCACACTCTCTAGTAAGTTTCCTCTGTGTGTCAAGACGCTGCGCAGCGCAAATCCATGAGTGAATGTTCCAAAGTGAAATAAACTTCAACGGATTTTCCATTGCTCAGGGAGTAGGGTGCAATGAACACTGTGTAGTGAGCATGTCAATCGGAACAGAGTTCATGCACGTAGCTCTCTTCTAATGAGCTGGTTATCTGATTCAGGTGTGTTAACTAAACAAGACTAAGCAAAATAATATGCAGAGCAGGGAGCGCGAGGACTGGAATTGGGAACCGCTGGGCTACATCATGTGTCATTCACCGGTCAGAAAACTTTATAGCTAGTAAAAGTACTACAATACCAGAAGGAAGATCGGGTTGTTGATGTTTGTCTGCCATTCTCGCTGTGTCTGCACAGCGTGCGTGAACGCGCTGATGACGTTCTAACCGTGTCTGCGTGAAACAGGGTGCGCAGAGGTACGCACATACGTTGACAGACAGGTAGAAAAGACACCAAAACGCTCGGACCGATGCTTTGATTGGGCGAATAACATTTCTGGTCCTACACCTTCCACAGAATATATAAATACAGATAAATACATTTAGACCACTTAACTTAATGATTGCTATCAGGATGTGAAGAGACTTTCAACCAGAATAACAAAAAATGTTTCTGAAGACAATCACCTATGACACCTTTAACAACAAAGAAATATATTGAAAATAATATTTTTAAAAAACAAATTACTTTGTTTTTAATATAAAAGTAGATATAAAAGCTGTATAAAACCATATAAAACAAGATTATTTAATTTAGAAAAAAACTATTTAATTTTATTTAATATTTTAAAAATATTATTTAATATTTAATGTCAAGTATTTAACATTTTTTATATTTAACTTTTTTAAAAAACTGTATAAATAAGATCACATTTTATACATGAAAATATACACTTGCATGTATATTTTAGGAATGGGGGCCCTGTAAAGGGGTCCAGGACAGTTTGAAAACGCCTAGGATATGGTATCAGGCTATAAAATTTCAATAAAATTTTAAATACATTTTTTTTTTGTTTCTAATTCGAGTGTATATTATGTTTTATTGTGCCTAAGCATTGCCTTATCCAACCTGCTTTCATATTTAATCAATATAATACACCACAAATGGTTCATAATGCCATTTAGTTTAAATGCAAGATTTGAAATGCATGTACATTTTTGACAGCCTTAGAAATGTTGCATTTTACTTTGCATGCTGAGCACATAAACCCTGAGAGAGTGTCAGCGGTGCGGCTCAGAGCAGCAACGTGTCAAGCAAAATGTGGGAAGGTAATATTTATATCTCCAGAAAAACTGGTAGTGTGTCTCTTTATGGAGGCCAGAGGCATGATAATGGAAGAGACATAGAGTGAAAAAGAAAATGAAAAAAAGAGATAAAGATAGACAGCATACTAAACCGAAAGAGCGATAGACACAGAGAGATGCCTTCTGGCTGCAGATGAGGGCCACAGCTGTGTTTGGTGTGGTATTTTTAAACGCATCAATGCTGCTCCAATCCCCGCACCGCGCCTGACCTATTTATAGCCCGAGCCGACCATTGTTCTATTTCTGTCACCTGTGGGCCATGCTCTTGTTGATTCACATGCAAATCAGCCTCCTCCTCTCTGCAGCAAGCAACTTGATGGAAAACCAGAAGGAGAGAGACAGAAACAGGAGCTGAATGCAACTCAGCAAGCCACCTTGGAGGACAAAAAAAAAACCTGTTTGAGAGGGAGGGAGGACCGAAAACAGTGAATCTGACACATCGGGGACAAAATAACAAGCAGTTTTGTCGGGACAAGAGGAAGGCAGAGTGTAGAGTGTGAGAGACTCTCCTGCTGATTCTCAGAGCCACTTAGGTGTCGACTGGAGAAGAATCGAAGAGATGAGCAGAGCAGAGGAGGAGTGAAGCTTTTTAGTGTTAGTGAGGGAGAGCTCTGTCACTCTTCGGGTGTCGCTTAAGAGGAGGAGGAGGAGGAGAAGGAGGAGGAGGAGGCAGGGGCGAATGTTCCTGGTCTCTAGAGAGAGAGAGAGAGAGAGAGAGAGAGACAAACACAGAGAGAGAGAGAGACCGAGAGAAGAGGAGGGGACAAGCTGACAGCAATACAGGAAGAGCAGGGCTGGCAGACGATGTGCTGCTAACTGAAGTACTAATGCTCCAGACCATTTACGAGGCCGACTCCTGTTTCTCCGCAGACGGCATCGGGAAACACCGGCTGCCTTTGACCCCTCACGACGCTGACATGCACAACGTCAACAACTCAGGTGACTCTTTTTGTATTGTGATATGAAGGATCTTGAACTTGTGGCAGCATCATCAAGAGAGTATTATCCTGCAGGGTTGCAAGATTTGAAGTGCTGTAAGAATGATGTTATTATGCTGTCTGAGGAGAAAGTTTCAGGAGGGCATTGTTCTGTGGATGACTATTAGTGGGTTTAACCTTAAATCACTAAACTAACAAAGGGACGGTTCAAGGTACATGTAATTATCCTGTCAGAAAGTGTAGGTTATAATGGGGATAAAAACAGAATGCGTACAGGATGTTATGCGACTTTAGCCTTTAATTCAGGAGAGAGGAAACTTCCTGAGAAACACGGCGTCAACATGAAAGGCGCGTTACTTTTCGCGTTCGCCAAAGACAATCAACCCGTTCTATTTTTGACCTGACACTGTTTGCCGGGAGCTTGGGTCTGACATCACTGAGTGAGGATGTGTTAGCTTTATTGTCTAAAATTTGAGCGTGACTCATTTTTGCTCTTTGCTGTTGTTTCTGACTTGTGGTCACTGCCAGAGAGCTGCTCGCGCAACCTCGGCTCAAAACGTGTTGTTCTGGGAAATCCATGATATGAAAGTTGGGGTGAATGTGGGGGAAGGAAGTGCATATATAATAAGACACATTGAGTCATTTCGGTTCCTGAAAGAAGGGTGTAGGACATTGCTTCACCTCTGATTTTTCTATCTTTGCAGTTATCATCGCTGAACCGCAGGAGATTGTCTGCCTAGATTTCAGCATCGTTGCAACATAACTGAAAGTACGCTGCATTTTGTTCAACTTGCAAATCAGCACTGCCTAACGCAATCCTGTCATTCTAAATATAGTTCTAACCCTCGTTTGTGCACAAAGACAAGAGAAAGACTGAGCTGTCGTCTTCAATAAGGCTCAGCGGAGCAACCTGTTAAGGGACTAAGTCCAACCAACCAGGGCAGTAGGGCGCCCCGTTCCGCGCCCTAAACGCCTCCGCCTGATACCGAGCGATTCAATTAATGCTCATCTGTCCAGTGAAAGCCCCGTACAGGCATGCATGGCATTATAAAGAAGTATGCGGTTAAACAACAGCCATCCGAGCGAGGCAGGCAGGCCTGTTGCTCGCTCTGTGGGTCAGCTATTCTTAGTATGTTATTTTCAGCTTATAGCATTAGAGTGCTAAGATTAGCTGCCGTGGCGCTCTGCTATCATGCCATCTCCACAAACTCTTAATATAACCGTACAGTGGAACAGTTATTAACAGAGAGTTTTGTCACCGTCATGTGATATGCGGTGAGGTTTTACATCTGTTATTGTTGACAAGGGGTCTGCTTGTTAATGTCTGTTTCTTCTTTTTATGTTTCTGCTCGATGCAAATAGCACTGCTTCAAAATTCAGAGCGTGGAGTATCTGAAGTAGTTTTCATAACATCGACTGTGATCTTTTCACTGTGTGATCAAAAGATGAACTGCAGTTAATGTGTTGTGGTAACTAAGGCAAATAGGTCAAGTTAAGTGTTCCTTAAGAGTGCCAACTTAAGGATTTAATCTGTAACACTAAACAAGCTCAAGGAATCAGCTCTTTGGTTCAAAGCAACGCTTTGTGCTTGAAAATACGTGATCAGAGTCGAGTCAGAAATCAATGGGAGCGATGCTGCTTTCGGAAGATGTTTATTGTAATGCTAATGTGCACTCTCTGGCAGTTTTAAACCATTTTGAACAACTGTTATAATCATTCTGACAATTTAGAGTAAAGCAAATGTTGGAAGGCTGAATGAACAAAATATTTTGAATGAGCAGTTCTTCTGTCAGCTACTGTTTGGCGTGAAATGTTTTGTAGTACTACAATTTGTTCTGGTTTATTTGACATGTCTGCTCCAGCAAAAACAAAATACAAAGTGTCTCAAGTGTAAAGAACTCATAAAGAGATCTAGTCTAATACACTTGCTGCAATTTTATGCTCACCGAGCAGGCAGTCCCTTAATGTAGGTGATAATTAGTGACAATTAATTGATTAGTGCAGTTTTTAATATATTTCTTAATTAAAATAAATGACTGCTCGTGCATCATCTTGTTGTTTTTATCTGTAGGCTTTCACACTGTGGCTCCAGGCTATTTTGTTTTTTAAAAATGAGTTTTGGATTATGCTAATGACAGTGATGAGCAAATAATGTGATCATGCGATCTTTGGAGAACTATAAAGTAGAAAATTGAACCTTTTGTTGGGCTGATATTATGAATGTATTATTCAACATAATGATTGGAAGGACTCTCTCGTTGATGTTTAATGTCAGGGCTGTGATTACACTTCTTGTTGGATGGAAGAATTTGTTTTTACATACATTTTCAAGACTTTGATTATTGCAATAAATAATTGGGATAGGTTTACCAAATCATTTTTAAAGAGTTTCAATGTATTTAGTTTTTAATTCACACATATATGCATATTGTGTTCCACACAAACACATTTATCAGATCTATCTATCTATCTATCTATCTATCTATCTGTCTGTCTGTCTATATGTATGCATATATCTATATAGATATGCATATATATAGTACACACACATAGACATGGTTGTATGCATATACTGCATACAGTTTCATATATTGCATGTAATGAAAAATGTTCTGTTGATTGAAATATATTTTCTTTAAACTCTCAAATTTTTAAATAAAATACAAAATGTATGTTGGGGGAAACCATTTTTTATTCTTATTTTTATAAATATATATATTTTAATATTTGTATTTTTATTAAAAATATAGATTGGTAAAATTAAATCAAATATATTTGTTTTACTTATATTTATCTATCATTTTTAGGGCATTTTTTCCCCCCGTATTTAATAATGCATCCAAAAATAAACCCCGAAAACATATTTTTGCTGAAAGGCATGATCTGGATTCCCCCTGTCCTGTTTTTGCTGTGAGGAATAAGCTTCTACTTAAAAATACAGCAGCGTTTCCTGCTTTAGACACGCCTGCAGCCCAGAATAACATCAGCTGTAATGAGCACTCAGTCACCGCAGCATATGCAGCCAAAAAAGCATCACTGTTTTTACTAAGAAACACACCATATCTCCTCCAAATATAAAAAAACTGTTACTGACAACAGAGGTTAAAAAATAGAATTCAATTTAACTGTGCTGGAGGCTAATTTATAGGGCACCTGATTATTTTGCAGCTTGTTATCTGTACTCCATATATAAATGATGTACCAGCCTCACTGCAGGAAAGGTTAACATATGCAGCATTTGAAGCATACTAAAAGATGAGAATATTTATGCTCTTTTTTTATACATAACATTAAAAAGTCATGAACTCTGTAATTTAATTTAGCTATTCAACATTGCACTGACTCTATCAAGCCTATTTATACCAAAGAAAATTTTCATTTCAAATTAGAAGGTAGCACATCATTGTGTGAGACATTTCTCCCAATACAGACTGTCATGTATGCATAGACGCTTAATTAAGAGTCTAATTTAGTACCTTTTTCACTTAACGGTGTGTGGGAGGTTTGCTTTTATGACTGGATGCAACAGTACAAACTCAACACTTTGATCATCTCAGTAATCAACAGTAATGAGAAACATCAGTCTATGTGAAATGCATTGCTCAAGGGATTATGGGAAATGTAGTACAGCAGATGAGTCACCATATCCCTGTGGGGAAAGCGAACTGTTTGGACGCGGGGCAGGATGCTTGTCATCCCTTCCTGCTAAAAATAAAACAGGGTGCTTTCGGTCTTCGAACTTGTGTTTACTGATTCAGTGCCACATCTGCACCACCATTCTCATCTCATGTCATAGTGTTCATTCGAGAACTTGTAAGTAAAACCACAACTAAAGATGAAAGCTAAGGTGCTTGAAATGTTTGTCATGGTGGGGGTGGGGGGCTGCAATAGCTTACATAAATTTGACAGGGTGCTCTTATTTTTGCCCGAGTTAAAATTACCAGATGGCTCCACACGTTTGACAGTCTTTCACACATTCCCTATATTAAGAGTGTACTCAGAAAAGCAGTTATATTTAGCCCAGTTACTGCTGTTTGCGATTCTCTTTTCAGCTCAACTGACGTTAATACATCAACAGCTCTTCTTGGCTTCATTACACACAATGTTCTTGCAAAGGCTCGAGGCCAAAACACGAGGTGTGAGTGTGTTTTGTCTCATAACATTGATTTAGTGCTGATGTCAGGTGATGCAAAAATGGCCCACATCCCACTGTAGTCTCAACAAGTGCCTTGTTAACATAATTAAAATAGAGTGGCGGGACTGACGAAAACATGAACGTCATTGTGGTTCTGCACCATCCAACCTGTTGATTCCTTTAGCCGACAATGTATTATGAAAGCGAAGTGGACTGAAGCAATATAGGTCTTATCGAATGATGGAATCAGTTGACGTTTGGTGCTATTAGTGGTTCTCACACATTTTATGCGCTAAATATGAATACGTGAATACAGTACTAAAACACAGATAAAGTTTCCTGTGTACGCAGTGCAACACCACTATTGAATGAAACAGTCTGTGCGACCAGTGCAGTCCCTTTCCCGAATGTAGTGAATGGTGAATCAGAAACTTTCAAGGCAACCAGTTTAGTCTGATTCACAAACTAATTATTCTTATGAGCTGGTTCTTTGTAGTGAATCAAAAACTTTCTGAGAAACCAATGTAGTCTGATTCACAAATTAATGACTCTTATGAGTCGGTTTTTCACAGTGAATCAGAAACTTTCAGGGCAACCAGTGTAGTCTGATTCACAAACTAATGATTCTTATGATTTGGTTCTTTGTAGTGAATTAAAAACTTTCTGGGCAACCAGTGTAGTCTGATTCATGAATTAATGACTCTTATGAGTTGGTTCTTTTTAGTGAATCAAAACATTCAGAGCAACAACCAGTGTAGTCTGATCCACAAACTAATGATTCTTATGAGTCAGTTTTTTCGTAGTGAATCAAAAACTTTCAAGGCAACAGTGTAGTCTGATTCACAAACTAGTGATTCTTATGAGTTGGTTCTTTTTAGTGAATTAAAACATTCAGTGCAAGTGACAGTGTAGTCTGATCCATGAACGAATGACTCTTATCAGTCAGTTTTTCGTAGTTAATCAAAAACTTTCTGGGCAACCAGTGTGGTCTGATTCATGAACTAAGGACTCTTATGAGTTGGTTCTGTTTAGTGAATCAAAGCAGCCAGTTCAGAGCAGCCAGTGTCCAAAAGCTTAGGCAGCTTGCTTGTACAAAGGTACCTCACAAAACTGATTTCGTACTGACTTTTGAGGCAGCATAACTATTTATTGATCTACATCAGAACAGAATATTGTCTAAAACAAAGTAAATATTTAATTACTACAATACTAATTTTTCACCTAATGACATCAAACGTGGAAAAGGCTAGTCAAAACATACATTTACACACAAACATCAGCCAGTGTAGTCTGACTGATTCCCAAATGAATGACTCATATGAGTTGATTTTTTGTAGTGAATCAAACAGACCATGGCTGGTTGTTCATATGTACTTAAAGATACACTTTATGTGTTTTTTGGTAGTATTTAAAAAAAAAAAATACATGAATGAAATGTTTACCACATTTTTTGTGTGTTTAGTATTGTTGTTCAATGCATACTGTAATTAAAGCCAATTATTGTATTATATTTATGCCACCTTAAAAAACAGTATATATATAAGTGTAATAACACCTTTTGGAAGATCTGATTTAAACTCATTAATGAATTTATCTCGTCATTCGGAAGTGGAATTGTGTTTTTCCCCAAATATTTATTCTTAAAAGGTATCAAAAGACTTGTTAATGGAAGTGTTAAGGAACCAGAACTGTGAAGAAGAATCAAAACCGGAATCATTAAATTCTTTCCAGTTACCATCCTTAAACATTATAGCTCACATTAGAAGAAGCCTTTTGACCTTTGGTGACGTCAACGCTTCTCTTCCCAACAACATGTCACAATGATGTCACGCTGTCTGGAACAAGGTTAAGTTGTGTTATCCAGAGGGCCATTTGGTGTAACCTGGTCATTGTTAATCTTCAAACCGCCTGCTACCAGTTGGGAGGTGTGAGTGGGTTGACCTGAGGTTTCTTTGCGAGAGCTCAGCTGGATGGTCGGATCAAAGTGTATCTTTTTAATGATGGTAGTGGGGAGGGCAAGCAGGGAAACATAAGATAAATGAGATATCACCGTGGCGAGCGCTCCAAGCCAGCAGGTGTTTCTGAGGCTATTTTTAGCTCCATTAGGGCAGCGAGCCCAATGCCTGTGACTCATTGTTGAAGCTCATTGGCTGACTCCATGAGTGCTGTAAGAACACAGGCTGCTCTTTGTAAAGAGCTCTCTCAAGTCAGAATTAATATTCCCCCCATCATTCCAGGATGCTTAGGGTCATCTGTTTACCTCACTAGAGAGAGCAGCTCCCGTCGCTTCAAAGTCGGCTCTCTTCCGAGAAGTGCCGTCACGACCACAAACCAAGGTGAATTTTTGCTAAACACCCAGAAGTTGGACCTCAAGTGGAGCTGACAGGCATAGCTGATGCGTATCAGTGTCGACAGAAAGCGGGAGAGCTTGTGTGTGTATGTTTCTGTCTTATATAAGGGATGATATAATATCCATGGGTGCTCTCGGGGAGGAGACACCACACAGCGCAGCTCAATATCTGCAGGAAGAGGAGTCATTATGATGTCGCCAGCGTTGCCATGGCAGCCAGTTTGGGTGGTGGATTGGGTGTGGGTTTTGTCATAGTCTAAGATTGCACCACTTGCTTTTATGTTGCTATTTATAATCAGCGGTTGCGCATGCAGACATTTTTGATGATGGTGAAGAACATTATGTTCAAACAAACAAGCACACAAATGCTTTACCATTAATGTGTGAATTGCTGCGTGTGTCACAGTAAGAGCCTTGCTATGGCAACTCATTAAGGGAATATTCCAGGCTTAAGAGACACTGGTTCATGGATAGAATTCATGGTTTAAAGGCTTTGCCTCTCTCTCTCTCTCTGTGTGTGTGTGTGTGTGAGAGTGTGAGTGTGAGTGTGGAACAGGTGGTGGTGTGTTATGCCAATAACAAGCTTTCTGAGGATTAAAGTTACATAGCTAATGAATCTAGTCTCTTGCATCTAATGTGTTTATTGAAATCCCATCTATCCATCCATCCATCTATCTATCTATCTATCTATCTATCTATCTATCTATCTATCTATCTATCTATCTATCTATCTATCTATCTATCTATCTATCTATCTATCTATCTATCTATCTGTGTGTCGTGGTGTAACTATCAAGTAAAAAATAACATTTTTCTCATGCAATGAATACATGTGAATGAATAAATTGTCAAGGTTAAAAGTTTTATATTTATTAATTGTTTTTGTTTTAATTAATTGCGATTAATCGTATCCAAAATAAAAGTGTTTGTTTCTATAATATATGCGTGTGTACTGTGTATATTATGTATATATAAATACTCACACATGCATGTATATATTTCAGAAAAAATGTTGTTTATATATTAAATATATTTATATGTAATATAAATTATATAGATATAAATATATACATGTACATGTACATATTTTCAAAATACATACTGTATGTGTGTATTTATATATACATAATAAATATACACAGTACACACATTATGTAAACAAAAACTTTTATTTTGGATGTGATTAATCACGATTAAACGTCTGACAGCAATACTTTTCTTTATAATTATTCATGAATGTCATTATGTTTTGGAGTGGTGAACAAATGGCATTTTGAAGTCTTGGTTTGTCATAAAAAGTCATAATTTTCTGATATTGACCTCATCATTAGGGTGTCCAGGGGTCCTGTATATGACATAATATCCTGGTTTGTGTGTGTTTTAACCATGCATGTTGGTTGTACCACATGACTTTGTTGGTTGCACCACATGACTTTGTTGGTTGCACCACGTGACTTTGTTGGTTGTACCACATGACTTTGTTGGTTGTGCCACATGACTTTATTGGTTGTACCACATGACTTTATTGGTTGCACCACATGACTTTGATTTAATGAACTTTGATTTAAAGTTTTTCCAAATATTAACAATTTCAAGACAACAGATATTCAGTAATATGACAAAAGAAAGTGTCATGCATATGTATATCTGATCATTCAGATATCTCTGAATGATTAATAATAATAAGTCATCAAAACATAGCAAAGACATTTGTACTAAATCCTTCTATTCTCACTTCTTTAATTCTCAGTGGACATTAAGCCAGAGGTTCCACTGGCTCTTGATCCGGGCTCTCCATTGGACCTACGTACCGACGTTAGGATGCAGGGCTCTCCTTCAGATCCCACTGTGTGGGACAGACAACTTCAGCAAGAGCTGCTCCTCATTCAGAAACAGCAGCAGATTCAGAAACAGTTACTCATCAGTGAGTTCCAGAAGCAGCACGAGAACCTGGTTCGCCAGCATCAGGCACAGATACAGGAGCATTTGAAGGTAACACAACCCTACTGACATACTGAGCTGACGCAACACAGAAAGCAAGAAGTACAACCACACAGTCCGACTAGATGAATAAATGTAGAATAAACATCTGCCTCTTAGTTGCAGCAGGAGCTACTTGCTATGAAGCAACAACAAGAGCAGCTGGAGAAAGAGAGGAAACTAGAGCTCCAGAGTCAGGAGAGAGAACTGGAGAGACATCGCCGTGAACAACAAGTCCTGGTGCTCCGCAACAGAGAGAAGAGCAGAGAGAGTAAGAGCTCATCATCACGATCACCCACACAACACTCAAACACTCCACAACCTGTCTGTACCTAATACCATCAAAATGTCATCAGTCAAATGACACATATATATGACTTCTGCTTCTTTTCCATGTTCACTTGAGAAGGTGTTGAACAACACAGGATGAAACTAACCAAAAGAAGGAAAAATAAAAACAGGGTGGTGTAGCCTAGTCAGCTAGATCTGGGCTGGCAAACTGTAATAAATGTACTGTACATCACATATAAATAAAATAGTAGATATATATAATAACATTTCATTTTATACAAAAAAAAAAAAATTGTGTGTAATATGGGTAAATCTGAAAAATATTAATTAAAATGTAAAAATATGTTTTTATTATAAAACAAGTGCGCAAACCACAAACTGATATGGCTGAATCTCATGAAAATCCATGAAAATTAAATAATGAATTAAAATTAATAAATCATTATTTTTAATTATTATTACAGTAAACATACAGCAGTATGCATTAAATATTTTTATATATGCAAATTAATGGCAGTACAATGCATTTACCATATAAATACATATTGATACATATAAATAATATATATATATATAGAAGAAAGAAGTAAATATGTGAGTACAGATTTAAAAAAAAAAATTTTGGAGGAAAATGTGCTTATTTATCATGAATAATTAAGATAATTTAAAAAATCTCATAATTAAAAAAAAATCTGTAACACTTTATAGGGACCAATTCTCATTATTAACTAGTTGCTTATTAGCATGCCTATTAATAACATGTTTGCTGTTTATTAGTACTTATAAAGCACATATTCTGCATGACCATAGTCTACATCCCTAATCCAACCCAATACCTAAACTTAACAGCTACCTTACTAACTATTAATAAGCAGAAAATTTGGAGTTTATGAAGGAAAAAATCATTAATAGGGAGAACTGGACCTTAAAATAAAGTGTGACCAAATAATAGAATGCACGATTAGAATAGGTTTAGTTATCGATAGGATCCCTTTTCAATAAGCAGACATAATTTCTTATTTTTATCTTTTGATTTTTAATAAGAAATGTGACTGAATATTAACATCCTTGACAGGTTTCATATGGATTACTCAAATTAGAACTTCAATTTTGTTCGATTTAACAGCCTTCAAGTGTGCTTCACTCCCGCTGTCCAGAAGAGGGAGATATTCCTTCATTTGTTTAAAGGTGCTCAAAAATGTTTAGCCAATGATGTTATAGAGGCATCTGAACTGAGCTTTGAGAAGAGCGTGTGGGTGAATGTGTAGGAGAGATGCTATTGTTTGAGGCCGATCCTGCTGTGTTTGGGAGTGGCAGTAATACAGTCATTTCTCTGACCTTGAAATGTAGCCAAACTCTGCAAACATTCCTTCTGTTTACAGTGACTGTATCACGCTAACCACAGAATGTTAGTGGAGCTCTGTCAGGAATGTCTCCGTTTTATTGTATCTAAATATAATTTGAATAAACCCCAAGATGCTCATAATTTGTGTTTGTGCGTCTCCTGGTCTGACAGGTGCAGTGGCCAGCAATGAGGTCAAACAGAAACTCCAAGAGTTTCTGTTGAGTAAATCCACCAAAGACGGTACAACCAATGGGGTCCCCCAGAAAATCACACAGAGCTCCAAACTGTGGTACACGTAAGTAAGCTTCACGTACCTCAAACCATTTTCCTTTGCTGCTTTAAATGAGCTAGAATTTTCTGTAACACTTTAGTATAGGGACCAATTCTCACTATTAACCAGTTGCTTGTTAGCATGCCTATTATTAACGTATTGGCTGTTTATTAGTAATTATAAAGCACATATTCTGCATGACCATATTCTACATCTCCAATCCTACCCAATACATAAACAGAACAAATACCTTACTAACTATTAATAAGCAGCAAATTAGGAATTTATTGAGGCTAAATTTGTAGTTAATGGTTTGTTAATAGCGAGAATTTGGACCTTAAAAAAATGTGACCAATTTTTTTATATCAGACTTTTCACTTTAAATGAAATAAATATTATTCAATATGATTGTAAAGTTTTTAAAGAAGTCTCTTATGCTCATCAAGGCTGCATTTGTTTGATCAAAAACACAGTAAAAACAGTAATATTATGAAATATTATTGCAATTTAAAATACCTGTTTTCTATATACATATGTTTTTAAAATATAATTTATTCCTGTGATGACAAAGCTGAATTTTCAGCATCGTTACTTCAGTCTTCAGTGTCACATGATCCTTCAGAAATCATTCTAATATGCTGATTTGATGCTCAAGAAACATTTCTTATTATTATCATCATTGTGCTGCTAAATATACATTAAAATGTTTAAAAGAACAACATTTATTTAACATATCTTTGTAACATTATAAATATATTTACTGTCACTTTTTATAAATATAATGCATCCTTGCTGAATAAAAAGTATTAATTTATTTTAAAAAAATCTTACTCTTATAATTTTGAATGATTGTGTATTTAAATGCAGTAAAATGTACTTAAAGTTTAAAAAAGAAATAAATTAAGACTGGAGGAACATTTCAGACTTTCCAAGGTAATAGAATGTAGGTGATATTAGCTAATAATCAGTAATGTGATACTAAGGTGGATGGTACTAGAGCACAGAATTGCTGTCAGCTGTATTTATGACTGTGAGGTAAGTTCAGGAGTTCAGTTTGCATCTCCTTTCTGTTCAGGGCCTCCCATCACACCTCTCTGGAGCAAAGTTCACCTCCTCTGGGAGGAGCGTCCTCCTCCTGCAAGATCTCCCTGCCCTTCCCACAAGACTCCCGGGACGACTTTCCTCTGAGGAAGACAGGTAGGTTTCTAAAAGTTGGCCTCTCAAAAAGACGTTACTCACGCTATGGTTTCGTAATATCACCATGTGCGTTGCATTCATGAGACGTACTACAAATTCTATTTAATTTCAGTTTTTATTGCTTTATGAAACATGGGAGGAGGGGTTATGACTCAAAAGTCTTTTTCCCAGAATTACAAGATCCCTTGAGAGACGACGCATAGGCTCTGATTTACATTATTTCAGGGATAGTTTAATGAAGAGTGGATTTCCACAGTAGGATTTCTTTTCCTCTGAGCATGCTATAGAACCACAAATTTCCTAAAACGCTAAAGGTATATAATTTTCAGCTATATAAGAGGCTTTAATTATTTCGAAAATCCTTGACTTTTCGCAGAAAACACCACAGGTTTGTTGACTCAGTGCTGGAAGGAGTCTCGTAGGAAGTCAGTATTAATGTGAGTTATGACTCCCACTTGGCCGGCCAGTCATGAGTTCTTGCAAAGGCCGAACTGTTCATAACTGTGCTGTTAAGTCACGGAAATGACATTACATTCCTTCCCCATTGTGTCCCTTTGAATTATGATGGTAAACAATTATACCTGCTTAAATGCTTTACCATATGGGTTGGCATGTTGTGTATTTACATAATTTAGGGATCAGGCAAGGGAGGTTTAATCCTAAATTATGCCGACTGTGTCTGCCAAACGTAAACTAATCTAAGGTAATTATGTAGGTTGTTCTGTTCAAATAAGCACTTTATAGACACATGAAAGAGACGTGTTTATTGTCTTAGCTTTTGAACAGTAACCTCCCAGTTTCAGCATCAATTTCTGCTTCGTTCCACTGAAACCAGCCAATATCCTGAGAACTAAAAGGAGCGGAAGGTTCTGGAATCCAAACAGCCTGCTGAGAAAGCAATGGCTGTCCCAAGCAAAAAAAAAAAAAAGAGAGAGAGAGAGGCCTGAGCTGTTGCGGTTAGAAAAACTTACAAATATGAATTGCTTTGGTCTCTATCACACAGTATTAAAGATCAAAGTCATAAGGTGTGACCATAATAAAGAAAACAAGAAATCTTGTTAAAATCATTTATTTCAAATTTTTAGAAATGCCTCTTTGTGTTCATGTTGGATTCATATGGTTTTGAAAACTTTTTAAAGAAACGTTTACATTTAATGACTCTAAAAATGGCATGTGGTGTAACTATCAAATTTAGTCAATAGACTAAATGAGTATATTTGAATACATGTGAGTATACACATCTTAACCATTATTTAAATAAATGATTTTAAATATATTTTTAAATGTAAAAGTGTTTTTACAAAAATCAGAAATTATTAATTCATAGATATAATTACATTTTTGGGAAATCGCACCATATGATATTTTACTAACCTTGCCTTGTGAAAAAAGATCAAAAATATGTGATGTTTTAAGATACTTTGACACAAAATATCTGATGTTTTAAGAGACCTTGACACACTCTATGATATCACTTCCTGATTTTTTCCCCCTTTTTTTCTTTGTTTCAGCATGTTGGTTGCACCACATGACTTTAGTGGACAATTTTTAATTGACATTTGAAAAATGCCTCTTTGTGCTCATGTTGGATTCATAGAGTTTTGAAGAACTTTTTACACATTTTAAGAAAAGTTTACATTTAATGACTCTAAAACTGTCATGCGGTGTAACTATCAAGTAATCAGTAATATACTAAATGTGAGTATATTTGAATACATGTGAGTGTATACATCTTAACCATTATTTAAATAAATGATTTTAAATATATTTTTAAATGTAAATGTGTTTTTACAAAAATCAGAAATTATTAATTCATAGATATAATTACATTTTTGGGAAATCGCACAATATGATATTTTACTAACCTTGCCTTTTGAAAAACGATAAAAATGTCTGATATTTTAAGAAAGCTTGACACAAAATATCTGATATTTTAAGAGACCTTGACACACACTATGATATCACTTCCTGATTTTTTTTCCTTTTTTTCCTTTGTTTCAGCATGTTAGTTGCACCACATGGCTTTAGTGGACCAAAAAAGAATAAAGAAAGAAATAAAGAAAAATAAAGAAATAATATGCAGTGAACAGTTTTTTCTCTCAAAGAAATAATAAAATTATGCCAAAATATTTTACTTTTTTAGAATGATTGTTTTTTCTTTATTCATTATTATAGAACTTATCAAGCAACAAACTTTCGGAATAAACATTTCAGAGAAAATTTTAGTTTATGCAGTTCATCAGCATGCACCAGTGTTTGTAATTACTCATCTTTAAGTGTGTTAATCCTATCCATTGCCTAAACCTTTTAAAACCTATTTCCTTCTAGCTGGATTCCAAACTCTATATGTGGTCACACCCATGCAAAGTCCCTTCCCCCTCTTCCTGTCCGTCTCAACTAGAATCCCCTTAAAGTAGGCACGCAACAGGAGCCACACAAAGATTCCGGTTGTTCTACGTCCTGGATTTCACCTGAGATGCTTGACTGGCATATGTCAAGAGGTTAGGTTAGTGCTGTGGAGAGATCTAACCAAAACAAGGCAAGTTTAGTGAGTGCTACAGAAACTGACACTTTTTTTAAAGAGGTAATCCTTCATTTCCCTTGGGTCCTTAGTACTGTATCATCTGCAGAACTCAATGTGGCTTTGTTTTGTTCTCGACTGAACTTGTAAAGACAAACAAGCCATTTATCTCCAAAGCATCACATGATCCGTTTGTTTACTCGCCATGTATCTTCTGTGTGCCGAGTTCTGGACCGGAAAAGATCTATGTGGCGGCACGTGACATTGCTGCGGGCAGGAATAGTCCAGCTTATTGAAGAGAGGAAAAAACCTTCTTAGTCTTGACCCACATACCAAACATGTGGAGCAGGTGCAGCTGAGATGAGAGGGATTTGAGTTTGTGTGCTTTAAATGGTGGATATTTTGGGCCAGGCTTGCTTCATTATGTCATGCCATTTTCCCCACTGGATATGGAGGGATGTGGGAAGGGAAAAAAAAGAAAAATGAACCGAGATGCAATAATGAAGTAATATGGTTTGCAAGGGCAGTGTTAT
This sequence comes from Tor tambroides, assembly GCA_021397915.2. Classification (NCBI taxonomy): domain Eukaryota; kingdom Metazoa; phylum Chordata; class Actinopteri; order Cypriniformes; family Cyprinidae; genus Tor; species Tor tambroides. The sequence goes on along the minus strand of JAFVLL020044452.1, from coordinate 26,756 downwards.
TGCATCACATAGTCCTCGTCTCCTGGGTAAACAGGTGTTTGTATTTTTACTAATGAGAGAAAAAGTATCAGAGAGGCGGCAGGCAGGATCAGGTGTGTGCAAATACATGTTGCCTTTAGAAAGATTGACTAAGCTATTCTTTAAAATAAATGCAAAACATGCACAAAAAATTAGGGAAGCACCGATACTGAAATGTCAGACTGATAAATGGATAATATTATATGTGTATATATATATATATATATATATATATATATATATAAAATACTAATAAAAAAGCAGCAAATCAGCATATTAGAATGATTTCTGAAGGATCGTGACACTAAAGACTGGAGTAATGATGCTGAAAATTTAGCTTTGATCACAGGAATACATTAGATTTTAAAATATATTCAAATAGAAAACAGTTATTTTAAATAGTAAAAATATTTCAAAATTTTACTGTTTTTGCTGTACTTTGGATCTAATAAATGCAGGCTTGGTGAGCAAACCAGCAAACTTTTGACTGGTAGTGTCTATATATATATATATATATATATAACATGTTCTCTTTTTGCCATAGTCTATTGCTGTCTCTTTAAGTTAATGGTAGATGATGATCTGAATCTTAAAATAAGGAATATAAAATTTGCATTTTTTTATATATGTAATAAATTATTTATTTATACTGTATTAATGTAAATATTTGTCAATATTTATCCTGATAAATTAAAAAATCACACATATAATCTGATTAAAAATATAGTGCTGATAAATTGTGTATAACAATAAATGATTATTGTCAAGGTCCAAAATTACCTTTCTGTCACACCTTAGTGTGGCATTATTGTGATAATGTGTGTAATTAGTGAATTACAAAAATTTACTAGTCATAAATATTTATTACCAGTCATGAAGCTGTATTTTGTGTTTTTTTTATATTACAATATATATTTGTCCTTGTGACAGTTGGATTATTTAAATTTCCTTTTTTAATTTCACTTTAATTTTAGTCAAAGTTTTAGTAATTTTGTTCTTTGTTTTTGTAATTTTTTTTATGTCTATATAGTGTTTATTCATTTTATTTATTGTTTTTAGTTTTAAATTAGTTTTAGTTTTAAATAGTTTTAAAAGTTATTTTACTAAGGTATCTTAATCTAAATGTTTGTTTTTTTTTGTTTGTTTTTTTTATTTCAAGTAACAGAGTTTATTATTAGGGGCCAAGCACCGAAGGTGCGATGGCACCTATTGTATCCGTTGGCGTTCTTCTTCTTCTTGTTCTTCCGTTTCTTCTGCTCGAAAGTCAATGGCAGTCCATAGAACTGCTTGCGGGAAAGTGGCACACTGATAGAGGATAGTATCAATACTAACCACAGCAAATTTGGAGTTTCTATCTCAAACTCTCTAGAGCAGGGGTGTCAAACTCAGTTCCTGGAGGGCCACAGCCCTGCACAGTTTAGATGCAACCCTAATTAAACACACCTGATCCAGCTAATCAAGTCATTGAGGCTTATTTGAAAACTACATGGTATGCATGTTGGAGCAGGGTTGGAACTAAACTCTGCAGGGCTGCGGCCCTCCAGGAACTGAGTTTGACACCCCTGCTCTAGAGCCATCACTTGTCCAAATTTGCACTCATGTTTATGCTAATAACTTTTGAACTGTGAGCCACAAAAGGAAAATTCTTTTTTCCTCTGATTCTTTTGCTCATGCCGAGTCGAATGAAAAATCGTAAGGTTTACTTTTTTCGCTATTTTAAATTGTTCGTAAAACCTACTTTTTCGAACTCGTCCTAGATGGTTTGTCCGATTTTCACCAAAATTGGCTCAGATCATCTTCAGACCATGCTGGCAAAAAGTTATGGAATTCAAGTTGATTTGTCAAACCGTTCTTGAATAACGGACGAACCAATTCTACGAAAAGTGCACAAAAATGGATCTGATGTTTTATCTCCGCAACGGTTTGGCATATTGAGGCCAAACTTGGTGTGTGTTATAACAAGCATGACTTGAAACTACCTTCAGTGTTTTGGTGCTGTGCCACCTAGTGGTCAGGAGATATGAAAAATGGCTATTTTTGCTTATAACTTCTGAATAGTTTGACCAAAAATAAAAAAAACTGGTCACAAAACTGGTCTCTTTAGATTCGGTGCATCATGCCGAGTCGAATGATACCCAATTTTCCCATGTCAGCCATTTTGGGCGTCAGCCATTTTGAATTTTGTACTAAAATGCTGTATTTTACGAACGCATTGAAGTATCATTATGAAACTTGGTATGTTTCTTCGGCACCATGTCCTGACAGTACTCAAAAAGTTTCGGGGCAGGGCCACCTTGTGGTCAAAAGTTATAATGACATTTCTAAAAATGCTAATAACTTTTGTTTACATTAGTCTATTGTAATGAAACTGGTTTTGTTAGATTCCTTGGATCATGCCGAGAACATTGATACCTATTTTGCCATAATTGATTGAACTTCCTGTCCGCCATTTTGATAGATGTTGAAAACCTACTTTTTTGAACTCCTCCTAGACCATTAGTCCGATTTTCACCAAATTTGACTCGGATCATCTTCAGACCATGCTGGCAAAAGTTATGGATTTCGTGTCGATATACAAAACGGTTTTCGTTTAGCGCATCAATGAATTTGCTGGAAAGATACCAAACTGCATCTGAGGCTGTATCTCAGCTAAACTTTGACATATTGACAACAAACTTCGTATGTGACATTGTCACCTCACACTGACCACGCCACATCATTTTGGTATTAGCGCCACCTATTGGTCAAGCATAATAAACCATTCATTAACCATTAATTATGAAATTTTCAAAAATGCTAATAACTTTTGACTGCATTAGCCTATTGTAATGAAACTGGTCTCAAAATATTCCTTGGGTAATGCCGACAACATGGATACCAATTATGCCATTGTGGGCCAAACTTTCTGTCTGCCATTTTGATTTATGTTGAAAACCTACTTTTTCGAACTCTTCCTCAACCGTTGGTCCGATTTTCACTGAAATCGAGTCAGATCATCTTCACACTGTGCTGACAAAATGTTATGAATTTTGTGTTGATAGACAAAACGGTTTTCGTACAGCGCGGCTACAAATTTTAAGAATGGTGCCAAAATGACTCTGAGGCTGTATCTCTGCAAAGCTTTGACATAATAACAACAAACTTTGTTTATGATTTGTGTACAGCGCCACCTTGTGGTCAAAAGTGATAAGCCATTTAATCATATTACTAGAGTTTATGATTTTTCAGCCATTTCAATTGAAATCATCCTAAAATTGCTTTTATTACTTGTTGCGTTTGGTCTGATGCTCCATGCCATGCTTAGCTCCTCATTTTGCCGCTGGAGTGCTTGGCCCCGTAATTGCTGCTTGCAGCTATATTTATTATTATTATTATTATTATTATTATTATTGTTTAACGATAATAATCCTGTCCCTCAGATCACCACTTACATCAGTGAACATCTCTGAATATTGATTTAAACCATGCATTAAGTTACCATAACTAACAACAAGCAACTGTGTTTTATTTATTTAGCCATTTTTACTTTACATTTGCATTTGGTGAGTGTTAATTATTGACCATGGTTAGCACATCTTATTAGATATGATCTTTTTTGGTCACTTTACACACATACACTCTTCACACTTGTCAGACACTTGCTAAGCCACACAACTCTGAAGGGAACTTTGTCTTTGGGTTGAGACAACACAATAAATAGACCTCAGCAGTGTGTGCCCTCCAGCGCTGCTTTCAAATGTAATAATATGATTGATTTATGGGCCTGTTAAGTCTTTGCCTCATACATATTCCTGTTTGACTTGGCCTCTGGTTCCAGGCCGCGTGTCAGCGTGAGGAAAAATCAAGCAGGTGTCGGGCCTGTCGCTCGGCTGTTATTGTGGAGTAGAGTGATGTGTTCTCCCACGGCATCACGATCACAGCCTCCTACTAAACCCACCAGCAATCGCTCTTCCACCTCCACAGCAGTAGGGTAGCGTTCCTGTGGTGACAGGCTGTAGCGGCGAATAAAAATAGAAGGCAATCAGGACGGTGTGGGGTGCAAGGCGGATTGGAGAGGGCTCCCTGCAGTTCGCTCTCAGCCCACTCCGCTAGCGGGATTTACATCCCATTAGCGCACTGCTGGATGGGAGTAGACAGTCCTGCCTTTGCTTCTGAAGAGGCCTGAAATAGCAGCCCAGCCTGCGGTCCAGTTCTCTCCCTCTCGTTCTCTCCTCTGAGATTACTGCTTACAGCTGTGTCTTCCCATGATTCCCACTTCTCATACTAACCCATCCTATATGGTCTTAGCCATTTGGTCAGCTGTCTTTTTTAGTATGGCAGCAATCTCTCTCTCCCTGCTTCAGCTGTTTCCTTCAGGGGTCTTAGCATGGCAGCAATACTCTTCTAAAATAAGCAAAATCATATGTTTTCAACTGCAAAAAATAAAATAAAATAAATAAAAGTCATCTAATCACATACTTGCCAGTATTTAAAAGGCTATTTTAAAAAGGAATAATTATTAAATAATAATAACTGAATGATAAATTATTACATAAAATTATTCATTCATTCATTCATTCATTTAATATTGTTTAAAAAAACAATTTTATTAATTTATACATTTTATTTTCTATCTATCTATCTGTCTATCTATCTATCTATCAGATTTTTTTCTTGTAAATTATTATTATACATTTTAATTTGTATTTATTTATATAAAATATTTTTGTAAATATTTGTAATATATAAACATATATATATATATCATATTATAATAAATAATTATATAATTATTATAATAAATAAAATAATTATAATTATTATAATAAATATGATAAGAGTACTCATATAATATAATATTCATTTGCCCCAAAAAGTGTATATATAATTTATATATGTATGTATAAATTAAATTATTTATAATTTATAATATATTTTTAATACTTTTTTATAACAATTTATTATAAATATAATAATGAGGAAACTCATATAATATAATGTGCATTGGCCCCAAAAAGTGTGTATATATAATTTAAAAGTGTATGTATGAATTAAATAATAATTTATAATTCATAATATATTTCTTAATAAATAATTTATAATAATTTAAGTACGATAATGAGGAAACTCATTTAATATAATGTGCATTGCCTCAAAAAGTGTATATGTAATTTATATATGTATAAATTACATGATCTATCTGTCTATCTATCTATCTATCTATCTATCTATCTATCTATCTATCTATCTTTCTATCTATCTATCTATCTATCTATCTCATGCATCTTTTCTTGCTTAACAAGTTTGTATTGTTGTTTGTTTGCCAATGTGTGTCTAGTTTGGCTTGTGAAGCCAAACCAGTAGAGAACCACTGCTCTAGATCTATAACTTGCACACACTAGATGGTAGTGTTACTATTGCACAATGGGGAACTGAGGGGAAAAAAATAAAACAACTCATAATAACGAGACCAAATTTTGGTATTTTTGGCTGCCAGTTATAATGTGGGTGTTTCCCAAAGGGAGGCACTGGATGTGGGTGGCTGGCTTACTCACTCGCTTCCCATCAGAGAGTTGTTTAGAAACACTTGCCTGTACATTAGTCATATAAACAGACACGTCTCCGTAATTCAACAATATTTAAATGATGACAAAATACTCCATTGGGTTTATTTAATATAATTATGTAAATTTCTTCTTCACTTGCAGTCTTTGTCTTTTTTTTTTTTTTGTACGTTTTGCATGAACATGTTTTTGCATAGACTGGGTGTGGCATACTGCATTCACTCACCAAAACATCTGTTACCACCAAATTTGTCTGGTAATTTATTTACTACTATACAGAGACCAACTATAAAACAAAACCCTCTACAACTAAACACTGCTGAACTCTTGAATGCTCTTGAACTCTTACATGTAAAATTTCTAGATGACTTCATAAAATATCTGTAGATTGAATGAAATAGAGTTGCTGTTATTCTAGTATTGATACGTTTTTAATATTAATAATATCTTGAATTTCTTATATTCAAGATATCTTATATTCAAGAATATCTAATCTTCTATCTGATTCTTTCTTATAAATTATTGTTAATTATACATTTTATTTTCTATTTATTTATACAAAACATTTTTGTACATATTCATAATATTTCTAATTATTTCTTAGTTATAATATTTATAATAAATTATTATAAATGATTAAATTATTATATATAATATATTATTAATATACTATTACAGTTTAAATGCTTTTCTATTTTTAATATATTTTAAAACGTTATAATGAAATACTGTAATGAAATCATTATAATATGCTGATTGGTGCTCAAGACACTTTTGTTATTATTATCAATATTGAAAATGAATTTGCAGCTTATTATTTTTGTAGAAGATTACATTTTTCAGGTTTCTTTAAGCAAAAGAACAACATGTAGTTGAAAACAAAATCTTGTGTTACATTATAAATAATTTAATTTCCTTTTCGATCATTTTAATGTGTCTTTGCTGAATAAAAGTATAATTTCTTTAATAAAAAAATCTTACTGATCCTAAATGTTAATTTATATACAAATGTTAATGTATACAAATGTTAAAAAATATAATATAATATAATATAACATGATATAATATAATATAATATAATATAATATAATATTCCAAAAGAATTATTCTTTCTTATTTTTCTGAACATCATTTTTTCATAGTGTATGGTCAGTCTGACTCTTGTTTTTTTTTTTTTTTTTTTAATTAAAGCCTTTGTTGCTCAGGCTAATTTACTCCAGATGATGAGGAAACTCTGATCTTTGAAAACAACCTGCAAATGCCCACAGATCTAATCACAGTTCTATAACATCACAGTACAGGAATGCTACTGCACAACAGTGTGGATTCCCCTCTCCTACTTTCTGACATGCATAGCTACAAATGCATCAAAACATTTCCGTAACAACGCTTGGCTAAAAATTTTTAGACTAAACATTTGAGATCCTGAATATTTGATTAACATGTGTTATTATGTTTTCTCTCCAGTCTCAGAGCCCAATCTGAAGGTACGGTCCAGGTTAAAGCAGAAGGTGGCAGAGAGGAGGAGCAGCCCGCTTCTTAGGAGGAAGGAAGGGAGCATCATGACACCCTTCAAAAAGAGAGCCCTGGAGCTTCTGGGTAGGAGTGCCATCCCATAATGCTGAATCTTAAAATTAGACGACACACCTGGGGCATAAACAATAGGACCTCCTACCGGTTGGCTATTGGCTGGCGGTTTCTCTCCAGTAATCACAGCAGCCGTCCACTGTCTGTGCCGCTCAGTGTGCTGATGTTGTTATGTAACAGCTGCTCTGGCAGGTGTCATCCAGAGGACCATGCAGTGTGGATTTGAGCCTTGGCCGGTTGAATGATTTTTCCATGGTGTTTCAGTCACTTGTGTATATTTATAATGTATCAGTGGCAGCAGTTGGTGGTTGGTTTTGGAAACACGGTGGCAAGATTGTCATCCAGTAAATCCTATGTAAATATGCCAGATATGACATCATCCTATTGCTGATTATCTCCAAAAATATATAGATAGATGGGTCAATGACATGATGTTAATTTTCTTCTTTTTAGATCTATTTATTTCAAAAGACATTTTATATACATAAAAATTACAATATATACAGTACATGGAATAAAAAAAACAGGAAGTAACACTTGGAATAATTAGCTGACTCTACTGACAGTTTATTTTTATTTGTATTTATTTATTATTATTTTCCTTGAAAAAAGTATTTCAAAACCTTACTGAAAATGGTAATATTGCATAATGATAACTGCGTGTATTCAAAGTGCAGGTAAAATAGACCTGGAATTTACACTTGATACTGTATATCTACGGTGGCCCACTAGTGCACAACACAACGAAATCTCCGCAACACAATGGAACGCAGCCACAACGCAGCGAAATTAGCACAACACAACGGAAACAAGTCACAACACTACAAAATTAGCGCAACACAATGGAAACAAGCCTCAACACAGCGAAAATTAGCACAACACAACGGAAACAAGTCACAACACAACAAAATTAGCGCAACACAACGGAAAAACAAGCCTCAACACAGCGAAATTAGTGCAACACAATGGAAACAAGTCACAACACAACAAAATTAGCGCAACACAACGGAAAAGCAAGCCTCAACACAGCAAATTAAGCACAACACAACAGAAACAAGCCGCAACACAACAAAATTAGCGCAACACAATGGAAACAAGCCTCAACACAGCGAAAATTAGCACAACACAACAGAAACAAGCCGCAACACAACAAAATTAGCGCAACACGACGGAAACAAGCCGCAACACAACAAAATTAGCGCAACACGACGGAAACAAGCCTCAACACAGCGAAATTAGCACAACACAATGGAAACAAGTCACAACACAACAAAATTAGCACAACACAACAGAAACAAGCCACAACACAACACAATGGAAACAGGCCACAACACAGCGAAAATTAGCACAACACAACGGAAACAAGCAGCAACACAGCGAAAATTAGCACAACACAACGGAAACAAGCAGCAACACAGCGAAAATTAGCACAACACAACGGAAACAAGCCACAACACTACAAAATTAGCGCAACACAACGGAAACAAGCCTCAACACAGCGAAAATTAGCACAACACAACGGAAATAAGCTGCAACACTACAAAATTAGCGCAACACAACGGAAACAAGCCGCAACACAGCAAAATTAGCACAACACAATGGAAACAAGATGCATCACAACAAAATTAACACAACACAAAGTAAACAAGCCACAAAACTATGAAATTAGCACAACACAACGGAAACGAGCCACAAAACTATGGAATTAGCACAACACAACGGAAACAAGCCACAAAACTATGGAATTAGCACAACACAACGGAAACAAGCCACAAAACTATGGAATTAGCAGAACACAATGGAAACAAGCCACAACACAGCAAAATTAACACAACACAATGATAACAAGCCACAACACACAAAAAAACCAAAACGCAACCAAGCAAAATTAGCACAACACAAAGGAAACAAGTCACAACACAGCGAAATTAGCACAACACAACAAAATTAGTCCTATGCGTTGTGTTGTGGCGATTTTGTTGTGTTGATTTCGTTGTGTTGTGCACTACTGGGTCACCATAAATTGCATATAAAAACATTTGTTGAATTTGGTATAAACATTTTTTCAAAACCATATGAATGCTTTATATATCTACAGTTTATATAAAATATTTTTGATAATGTCTATTCTTGCACTTATGTCTGTTTAATTTAATCTTACCAGAATCCACAGCCAGCAGCAGTGCACCAGGATCAGGGCCCAGTTCACCTAACGGGGCATGCAGTGCCTTGGGGGCTGAAAACGGACCCTCCTCTCTACCAGTCACCACACGTACTGAGGTACTTACATTAAACATGTTTTATTACAGGTACGCAAGTCTATTAACAGTTAAGCTTTCTCACAGCAGTTTCATCAAAGCTTTCCTGAAAGATTAAAACCTATACGACTAAAAGAAAAGTTGATGGCCTCCAGGCTGCACCCATAAATTTCCTTGACACAAGCCCAGCCTGTCCTCGTGCAGCTATGAAAACACAAGTCTTTCTCTACAGCCTGTGACCTGCTTGTCCGTCTCAGTCCGATGAAAACGGGTCCCAGCACGGACAATAAAGAGTCAGTCCACTTCCTCCCACAAACTCCTGCTCTGTACCGCTAACCTTTACTGGCATAGCTATGTGGTTTTCTTTGCCTGCAGCTCTTGTAAAGCTCAGGGCAAGAAAGAGTAGATCAGATATAACTATACATTTAGGTCTCACCTATGTATGTTCCCACTGTCAACCTTCATAAAGTAAGGACTTTACAGGTTCAGTACATGTTAAGCTCAATCAATTTTATATATTAATCACCACAAAAATAAATCTGATTCCCCTATTCTTTAAAAAACTGTTGGTTTACAGTGAGACATTAAGAATGGAGGTGAAGAAGGGCCAATGTTTAAATGATAAAATACTCGTTCCAAAATTATAGGCACAAGACGAAATAAATAAATACACAAGCCAATTGATTGTATTGTCAAGAAATCGCTTACTAACTTTTTCTGTGTAAAGTTATATTCAGTTTGATTTCATTGACATAACAGCATAACGACTAAACCCCTAATATGACATTATTAGGGGTTTAGTCTAAAATAACATTACAGCTTAAATTATACACAGGTTTAAACAAAACAACTAACTTCACATTTTTTATTTTAAATCGTCCGAAAATTGGCCCCAATCAATTGCATTATAAACTTAATTTTTGCTTTTTTCTAAAGAAAACAAAGAACAAGAATTATTTTTGTGGCAATCAACATTACACCACAATACTCTCAATTAGAGCTGCACAATAAATCGAAATTAAACCAAAAGTGCTTTTATCAATTAACAAATTGATAGGCTGCGATTTAATTTAAAAAAGTATGTGCTGCGTGAAGTGTGGCACTGTGTTCATTAACACGAGCAGCTCATGGTACAGTGTTTTCAGTATCTTATGGTGAAATTTATAATAGTAATTTTTTGTTAATTTTAATAGGAATTTCATTATGATATGGATATATAATCACAAAATTGATGGCCAAATTGTAAAGCCCTTCAAACAAGCTTTTTTTTAAATCACATTTTAAATAACAGTCGCAATTTTTTATCAGAAAAATCACAATTTGGTTTTTTTCACCATAGAGTCCTACTGCTGACTGAGCATAACCTGTATTGAACCCAAAATATTCCTATAGGAACATGGAGGGCTTTTCCCTTTTGCCGATGTTCATTAGCTCCCTCTGACTCACTTCCTGGTGGCTTCACGGCTTGGTTCCTCTAGGTCCCTGTGGACTTTGCTCACAAAGAGGTGTATTCTGGGCAAATGTGACATGTCTCTGTGAAGCCTCAGCTTAGCAGCTGTGTTATTCTTCAACACCACTGTTTACACTCCCATGGACCTGCAATGCAATAGCCGACAAGGAATGCTTATTGCGCTGCGATCCAGGGTCGAGGTGGTGGGTGGTTGAGCTTAATTGATCCACCAGCCGCTGGTAGCCAAAGACACGTTAACAACACAAACACGCCCGATCGCTATTGTATTGACATAAGCCTGACGTCTCATGGATCGTACTGGTGCTACCCGCAGACACCGCGCCAGTTTCGAAAGCCAGCCGTGTTTGTGATCCGTTACATTGGGTATCTTCTTTCAGAGGGAACTGGTCCCCTGGGTTAAATAAGGCCGGATATCCACATACAGGTCAGTGAATAGGCAGGAGGGATTGGAGGGTAAACAGTACAGCCCCTCTGCCACATGCTGATGGGCCGCAGCACTGGGTGGAGGAAGTACAGTCGAAAACTGATCAGCAGTGAGACTGTTTTTTCTCTGATACACTTCAGTTTGAGAAATGATAGTGACTGGGATCTGCATTTGTGGGCTTCTCTGTGGCCTTGGTTTTATGTCCTCCAGCTGAGCTCATACAGCTCCACTGTGGCAGGAACAAAACCGTCATTCGTTTTAGTACATTAAAGTTTATTGTTCTGTTGCTGTTGCTCTTTCCAATGGTCCATAGTGGGATTTCAAAATATCTCTCTCTCTCTCTCCCTCCATCCCTCTCTCTTTTTCCATCACAGCGGTGGCCGTCACAGTCGAGGTTATTAGGGCCTGAAAGCTCAGTGTCTATGTTAAATCTCTATACGTCTCCATCGCTGCCCAATATTTCCCTGAGTCTCTCGGCTGCCTCTTCTCCCATCAGTGTAAGTCAAGTAATGACATGCATCATCATTCATAACTTCCTCTGTTAAAGCCTGCTCACACTAAGTCTAGATTTTTGGCATAAGCAACATGACACAATGCTTCCCTATGAACTCTAACGCTCAAACAGACTGCAGTGAGTATTGTGGTAGAATATATATATATATATATATATATATATATATATATATATATATTTTTTTTTTTTTTTCAGGAATTAAGGCTTTTCAAAAGATTGATGACACTTAAGTGCAAAATTACAATTTATATAATATTTAAATATTTTGGCAAAAAAAAATAGAAATAAATATTTAGATATTTTGCTGATTCTTTTTTATAAAATAATATTATATGTCTGTATCAATTAATATTAATATATTTATACAGTATAGTATATACATTATATTTATATTTATATAACTGTTAGTTCACTGTTAATTACACTGTTAATATACATTTTATTCACATATTCCTAACTTTAATTTTTATTTATTTCACTCATAAATACATGTGTGTGTGTGTGTATATATATATATATATATATATATATATATGAATTAATTTATGTATAATATAAATAGTTATTATTTATAATATTCATTAATTTATATATATTCTATATATCGTTTTTAAACCTAAATTTAAATATGATATATAGAATTCCATATTGTATTAAGTGTAAATAGTTTTGGTGCAATATATAGTGCGAATATTTTATACTTTAATATTATTTTGTTGTCACTCTTTGTGTAAGCTGTCACTTGACTATAAGGTATAATCAGGACATTATTACAGAAAAATCACATTTTTAATTTATGTCTCTTTTAAATTCCAATACAGAGTCACCAAAACTGATTTAATTATAATGAATTTGATGTGGATGTTTACACTGATAAATGAGGGGAAATGTAGTTTATGGCCTTGGCTCAGCTGCATATTGCTTTGACTGTTGAAAGACTAGCCATCACTGGCTGACTGGATTATATGTGTAGCCTAAGGGTGCTGGCCTTTGACCTTGGGGGATTTTATAGGCCTTAGATAAATATTGTGTTTAAGTGTCTGGTGTCGGTTGCACTCCAGCCCTCCCCAGTCACCTCATCTATTACTGCTGTTTAAAGTCCAGCCAAACCAGAATAATCAAGTGTAACTCCAAATAATCTTTAATCTTGAGTTAATTTGCAGTTTAAATATTTTTTTGCTCCCTACCTAGAAGATTAAATAAACATGAATACATTTGTATACATATATTTGGCTATAAGAGGCATTTTGATCTGAACAATCCAAGACCATTCCACATAGTCCCTTGTTTATCAGAGCACATACTTGAATCAGTCAATTCAATACATTTGCAAGTGAACTAGTTGAAATGAATAGACCATATCCTCTCTATCACCTCTCAGGCTGCTTTAGGATTTCAGGAGAAGCATGTCGAGGGTGGTGGCGTATCAGCGGTCATTCAAGGTTTGCCCACCCAACTTCTGGGTCCAGTGCCCCTGTCTGTTGCAATGGAGACCAAAGTGAGCAGCAGCCACCAAGCTCTCCTACAGCACCTCCTCCAGAAAGAGCAACTCCGCCACCAAAAGATCCTCTCTACTGGTGAGAACATCAGAGCTTCGATATATCCAAAGTTCTGTCATGAAACTCTAGATGGCGCAGTCTGATAGGTGTAACTCAATCTGACATAATGACGTCATCACATGGCGCAGCTGATTGGTTCTTTTTGTATCAGCAGCCAATGAGCTTGCTGCTCAACATTCAAATACATGGCTAGTGCTTGCTGTAGCAGTTGCAGTGTGCTTCAGAAACCCTCCACCTTCCCCAGCTCCACCTGTATAGATCTGCTATGGGGTGATTCATGTATGCTATACGGGGGTTATTTCATATATGTTATATGTGCAGCAGCAGTATTTCTTAATTGGTTACAGCAGCATGTTGTGGATGTATTGGCAGTAGCAAGTCTCTGTACTTACTCTGCAGCAGCAGCAACATAGCAGATCTATTCAACCAAGACCAAACACATTAACATTGTCATGTACATTACCATGCCAAACCCTCTGAGAGCTGTCATGATAGAAACAAGATTCTTACAGAATATTTAAGAAGATTAAACAGAATAGAATTCGTTTTCACCTGAATAGAATAAATCTTTTTTTCACAGCTTTCACTTTGCATTGTTAAGTTACAGGTACATTCCCCCATGGAGCAACATGGCGTTAAGTGCCTTGCTCAACAGCGCATTATTGGTTGCTCAAGATTGTCCCTTGTGGGCTCTGAACCTGTAACCTTTTAGCTTGTGGCCTTTTTTTTTAGTTTTTAAAGAAATAGTTCACCCATAAATTGTGTCATTTGCTCACCCTCATGGTGTTCCAAACCCATATGACTTTTTAATCTCTGTCTTCAATGATATGAATGGGGACTGGATACTCTAAGCTTCAAAAAAGCAACATAAAGGGATCTAAGTCACTTGTCACTTGCAGCTGCATGCGCATTGTGGTGGCAGAAAAACACTGGTAACAAGTGGAGGGAATGGGTAAAATCCATGAAATAATAGAAAAAAAATATTGTTGTGCCTTTGGATGTCAGAATCAGAATGCAAATCATTTTTATAGAATACTGTCCTCAAAGATGCCATTTGAAGCTATGAATCCTGCTATGATTAGCCTACATTTAAAGCAAAAATTAGATTTAAACAATAGGTCTACATAATATTCACATATGCAGTTCATAGGGGATATATTGCCTTACAGTTACAGCATGGAATACTATACCTATAACATTTTACATAACATTTACCTATTTTACCTCACAACTCTGAATTTTTTTCTTACAAATGCAAGTTTATATCTCCTAGTTCAGACTTTACAACTCAGTTTAACTCAACAATTTTGAGTTTGTCAATTCTGAGGATGTCCAGTGATATAAAGTGTCGGATATAAACTCATGATTCTGAGCCGAGGGGAAAAATAACAAGTTGATTTTTCTTTTTAAGGACTTATTTTTCAAGTTTTTGCCTTTATTTAAATAGGACAGTGTAGAGGAGACAGGAAGTGAAGTGAGAGAGAGAGAGGGGGGCGGGATCGGGAAAGGTCTTCGAACCAAGATTCAAACTCGGGATGCCCGTAGTGCAACCGCGCGATATGTCGGCACACTGCCCACTAGGCCATTGGCACTGACAAGTTAGTTTTTCTTATTAGAATTGTGAGATATAATCTCTGAATTTTAAAACATAAATTCAAAATGACCTTTTTTATTCTTTTATTCCATGACTTTCATAGACTGCTACTTTAAAACGGTCCTTTTCTGCCACCAGATAGGCTCCGCCCACAAAAACGTCATCACTGTTTGCAAACACCGATATTGGTCTATAGGTTTGTATGATGAACATACTGCTAACCATTGCAACCAGATCAGTGAATCTGTGAGACTGGAGGCTGGAATACATTACGTGGCTTTTCAAATCTGAACAGATTTAAAACACTAGGCATCATACATTTGCCGACTTTGCAAATGGTTCAACAATGGTAACACTAAACAATTACATATTACCAGACTTTCAAGTCATTCGAAACATAGTCTCAGCCTCAGACGTCATTGCCCACGGAACGTTGGCTAAATGTCTGATGCATATGGCACACTTTTCTGGAAACACTTCAGGAATGTCGAAGTCGTCATCTGACTGGTTGAATTAAACCGGATTTCCGGGAGACGCGAGTGTCGCGTTTATTTTCGGTCCCACGGGAAACAAAGATGCTGTGGCGCCAAACCCCCTCACAAAAGAAGAAAGCCGTCGTGTTTACAAATGTGACGACCAACGCTTATCAGGGTCAACTAAACGATGGATTTTCAAAAGTATGTGAAATATTTAAAGTTCGCGGCATAGAATCTTTAAAATACATCCGAGAGTTTCACACACCGGTTTGTCATTGTGGCGACATTTCCACACCCCGAAACGTGACGCTAAACGAAACAAATTATGATTGGTTGTTTGACATGTCGGTCAAACGGCCTCATGGGCGGGCCTTGGCCAATGAAAGCGGCTAGGAAAGACTATTCGGAACACAACAAACTCAAGCAGAAACTTGTGCCTCCTTGCTATGAGAAATAACAAATGTAATTAATGTGTTCTAAAACTGTCTCAAAATATAAATTTTGTTTGATATCCTCAGACTGAATAAGTCTGAAGGAACATAGTTCTGAGTGAAATCTGTCAACTCAAATATGTAGACTGTCTCACTTTCTATCTCACTTTTTACAGACTGTAAATTGGGGAGAAAAAATCTGGGCAAAAGTCATGTGGTGTATTCCAGCCTTGTGATCAAATCATCCTTTCCAGACTTTTTGTGAACTGAATCAACCAATTCATTGAAAAGATCCAACCTAAAAGAACGATTCATTCACAAATTGAGCATCACTTGTTCTCTAGGGAACATGCTAAGGAGATCTAGAGTGAGTAAATAGTGACAAATTTCATTTTTGGGTGAGCTATTTAAATGAAATGACAGGGTGAAACATTTATTCTATTAGATTTGTATTTCCATACATTTCCATACATTTTGTTACATAGGTCAAAGTCCTGTGCATCCACCTTCTCCGCTGGCCATGATGGAAAGCTCTCCATGCAGCACCCGACCCAAACTGCCTCGTCACCGGCCCTTAAACCGAACTCAATCGGCTCCGCTGCCCCAGAGCACACTAGCTCAACTTGTGATTCAGCAGCAACACCAGAACTTCCTGGAGAAGCAGAAACAGTACCAGCAACAGATCCACATCAACAAGGTACAATCATTTAATCAACCTGTCAGTGCAACAATGACTTTAATGCTATCATGGGAAGATGAGGATGAAGCTGAATGATTATGTTGTCATCCTAAAGCACATTTTCCTTGAAATACCATTCTGTTTACATGGGAACTAAAGTTGGACAGCCCATCTCCATTATGTGAGGGAAAAACCTGCTCTGGGTTCAGAAGCGGCACTTGAATTAGCATAGCTTAAGGCATCAGTTGCATGCTAACACCACAAAATTGCATAGGCACCAAAGTGGATAGAATACATACTTTTGTTCCCCTGTGGAAATATTTGTGTTTCTGTGCATCAGCAGCCGTGACCTGGCCATCCGTTTAAGTGCAATTATTCTGCCGCGCATGCAAGGTTAGCGACACGGGAGGCTCGCGCTGTGAAAGACTCCATTGTTAGCGGGAGCTTGCAGATTGATCTGCCTTATTATTGCTGAGAGTGCTGT
The DNA here is from genome assembly GCA_021397915.2 of Tor tambroides. Lineage (NCBI taxonomy): Eukaryota > Metazoa > Chordata > Actinopteri > Cypriniformes > Cyprinidae > Tor > Tor tambroides. The sequence continues at coordinate 9,718 of JAFVLL020044452.1, read as the reverse complement.
GGGAAATTCAAGGTTACAGGTGCAATTTTCAGACATGAAGATCAAAAGTACCCAGAGAGCACTTGTTTTTGGCTATTTATTTTTATGGCCTCAGTCACCAGGGCCATGTACAAAAAAACAGTCTAGTCTGGGTCACGAATGACGAATGTATAGTTGCGTGGCTGTGGTTTGAAAGTTGCTAACTGATTTTTTTTCATGTTCAAATCATGTGAAATTATAGCAAATCATGTTTAAATACAAAATGTTCAATGCAGAGTGCATAAAAAGCAAAGGTTCTTAGAAATGTAGTCCTTGTGTTCATGTTGGTGTCATATGAATTTGGAAATCTATTAAAAGTCTCAATTTTCTGACTATAAAAATGTCATCACCATCAAGTAAAAACTTAAAACATATTTTCCCTACACCTTGAATACACAAATATTTTCAAAAACCATTTTAGGTATGTTTTTGAAAGTAAATTCATGAATTAGTAATTCACACACATTAAGTTTTTGGGGAGTCATACCACATGACATTTTACAGTCTGAACTAATGGTCAGTCTCGTATTTTGAGATTTTTGACCTTGATACACAGTTATGCGTTAAGATCTCATTTCTATTGTATTTTTTCTGCATGTTTACTGCATATCAGTTGCACCATTTGACTTTTTGTTTGTTTTTATAATAACAAACAATGAAGCTAAAATATTTTTCGAAGAAATAGTAATAGTTTACTCCAAACTATTTAAGGATTCATTTTCAAGAACTTTTTTCTTTATTATGATATTAGGACAGTTGTATCACTCTGACTTCCAACTTTATGGCCCAAAAATATCAAAATTAATTTTAATTCAGAAATTCAAACATGCTCATCAAAATCTTATATGAATTGCATTTTGATATATTATAAATAAATTAATTAATAGATGCTACAAATGAACATTATTTAATTGACCCTGCTGTTTGTTCCAGAGCTGAATTCCGCTGGAAGCGACTCCTAATTATTCGTACTAATTATTAACAAGTAAATAATCTCTCTTTGGATGGTCTATAACCCTAAACTGTTGTAGCTAGGAGTAATAAATGATTTCTGAGAGAAATGAGGTCATGAATACTGTGAAATCAAGGATTAGCTTTCTGGTTTAATAACTGAATGTTTTACCTGTGCTAAATAGGGCACCTGGTGTAATTTTACATCCGCTTCAGTGGGAGATATAAAAAGTATTTTACTAATTCCAGGACACAATGGCTATATTTACTTGACATAGGATATATTTATATGAGGCTCACTGTTTGGCTGTTATTCCAGCTTGCGAATGAGTTCCAATTCTGGTAAATGACAGTGTTTGTGTTGCCTGAATTGGCACAGGGACAATAAATGGCTCATTGACTGAAACAATTATGTGACAGAACATTCAATAATAAATGTTTCTGTCTCCCATAGATGCTTTCGAAATCAATCGAGCAGCTTCGTCAGCCAAACGTCCACCTGCAGGAGTCAGAGGAGGAAGAGGGAGAGGATTTTCATGACCAGGCCATGCAGGAGGACAGCTCGCCCTCTGGTGGTGTCATCAGGAAGTACAGCCCCGACAGCAACCGCAGCAACACCTCCGCTTCACCCACTGAGCCACTGGACACTCACCCCGGAGTCATCCGGGTGAAAGAGGAGCCCAATGCCAGTGATGATGAGACAATGGCCACTCAGAGCCTGGCCGACAAGCAGAGCTCCTACATTCACCAGGTTAAAGGCAGGATGGTGATCCAGGCCATGATATGAAACGACAGATACATCTTCACACTCGCACACGAAGGCACAGGCTAGCATACACGCGACATGCTTACACAACACAGAGCCATTGCTTTGGGAGCTTCAGAACTGGTCTCATTCGTGAACTTGTGAAGTGATCTCTGTATTGTGCGTTGTATGTTTTGTATATAATTGAATAAGATGAGAATTTAGCCAGCTTGGTCTTTTAAATGCTAAGAAGCAGTTTTTGATTCTTTGTTGAAATAATAATTTAAGAAATCCTTTCTACTTTCTACCCACCCTTTGAGAAACAGCAACTCAAAGCTCTTGTAGGATATTTCTGTGATTTCCCATGGCACTATGGATTTCTTAGAGATCTTTCTTTGCTTTTTATGAGTGTTATTATAAAGATATGTTACAGTTTGTATGATGAAAAAACTTGTTTGCTGAGAGACTCCCAAATTCTGTCTGGAAACAAGTCAGTAACCATGAAAATCCACTCAACAACAGAATAAAAGGAATATTCTTAGTTTGACAAGTTAAACTCACCAAGTTAAATTCACAGTTAAAAAAAAAAAGTTGATTGGGCCCCAGTTTTTTGATAATATAATATAATATAATACAATTTTATAAAAAATGTAATTAATTTTTCTGTTGAAATTTGTCTATTGGATAGTCTTGATACCACAAATAAATAAAATAAAATGAAAATAATATTTAAAAAAAATTAAAATAAAACCAATGCAAGTTGATTGGGCCCCGATTTTTTGACAATATAATATAATATAATATAATTAAAAAATATATATATAATTAAATTTTCTATTGAAAGTTGTCTATTATTTGAGCCGTAAAGTTTTTGTCATCATTTTTATGGTCATTTTTGGGTTTTAGACATTCATGTCATGTCATAAAATGGCAGTGAAGTTGAAAAACTCAATATAACTTTGGACAGAAAAGATTAGTAAGGCATTTTTCATATTAAAATCATGTTAACATGCATATTGTTAAAAGGGTGAGTATTTGAATGGATTGGCCTCATTCATTTTTTGCATTGCTGTAGTAACCAATATTATGCTAAGTGCTGTCGATTGAGCTCAACTTGTACTGAAACCCAGAATATTCCTTTAACAGTTGGAACAAGATCTGGAAAGCTCTAGAATGACATTCTGTGTTCCCTGTTCTCCTGTGGCCCAATTCGAAGGCTGCCCTGGATCGTGAGCAGCGCTCTGCTCCTTGCTGAATTTTGAGAGGGAGAGAGTTGTAGAGGAAATGCCTGGTGGAAGCCAGGAATCAGAATGATTCATGAGCGCAGGAATGCTGGGAGAGGACAACTCCACGCTGAAGTCAGAGGGCCCAGCAGTGAGCTCTGATTTACTGTTGAGGCAAATTACAAAGTGAGTGAGGAGACAGCGGGGGGAGCCCCCTTTTAAAACCAATCATTTCCTCTGTATTCCCACGTGATGTGTTTACCACGACATGCAGGCTTGATGTTACTTTGGTAGAAAAAAAGGTTATCGTTCTGTTCTCTCCTGAGGCAGTGTTGCCATTCGTTGGCTGTCTTTCTTCATGAAGTGCTCAGATCAACTCGCGTGATAGTTTCAAGAAACGTACTATTGTCATTTTTTGTTAGCGAGCCATCTTTCCTGTATTTTTCTTATTTTATTTCAAGCATTTGGTGTAAAACTGTTCGTTTTTGTGACCTGAGATCCTCTGAAAAACAACAAAAAACAACTTAAAGAGGAAAACATGTTTAATTGATGTGAGCCATCAAAAAGCCTGTGAGTCAACCTGAGCTGGCCCGTTTCGTTCCTGTTGTCTGTTCCACTGTTCTGGATGTTAATAAGAACTGTCCGCTGGCGACAGAATGTCACAGTTAGTTTGTAACCGTACTCGTTCCCTTCTGTCACAGATCACCTTTTTTAAATAAAGTTCTTTTCCATCCTGTACTTCTCTGGGCAGTCTTTTCACCGGATATGTTTAAGGAGTGGATTTCCTAAATAAACAGAATTGGAGTATAAAATGCAGTTGCTTGCTAACAAATTTTCCCACACTCAGCCAGAGTCCAGCTTCTGATTCTGAGGGCGATACAGAGGTTTTAGTCTGACTTTGAAGGCTTTCGGAACAGGGCTTTGAAGTGAACATGAGAAGTTCTCTAAGTCTGCATTAAAGCTGTTAAGATAAAGTGAACTTTAAGATGGTGATATATAACCTGGGTTAAAGCGACCAGGCCAAGTTTAACCAATTATGCAGGGTAGGCTTAGCCAGAGCTCGGACAATTACTGGTCTGAACCAGCAATCCAAATGCAGTGTGCAACCTGTAAATCAATAATATTTGATTTTTGGTGTATTTCAGTTTGACCAGCTCATATCTCAATTGTTTTATTCAGTCAGTTTGAATCTGGAGAGGTGGGCTGAAATTAAATAACACCATAAAGGGGAAATTCTTTGAACACGTGCTGCAGGTCTTATTATCTTGAATATTCAGTATTAGTGATTGATTGCCAATTTTCATCAACCAAAAATGTAATAAAATTTTTGCTCTCTGAAGTTAAGTTCTGAGCCACTGGTGTGACCAAATGGATTTGCAAACATAATTGAACACACCCCTCATATGTCATTGGCTGATGAACTGATGACTCAAACAAACAGAAATGTTTTGAAGACTTGAAAAAAAAAAACCCTCTGTTTATTCTGTTTATTTCTGGATATATAAAAAGTTGCATTCATCAAGTAGTTTGGATTTTTCTCACTTACACATAATTATGTGACTTTAGTTAAAGTGTCTTTGTATATTAAAGGGATAGTTCACGCAAAAATTCACTCAAAAATTGTTATTAATTACTCATCCTCATGTTGTTCCAAACCCATAAGACCTTCGTTCATCTTCGGAACACAAATTAAGATACTTTTGATGAAATTTGAGAGCTTTCTGATCCTCTATAGCAGTGGTTCCCAACTTTTTTTTCATGGGGCCCCCCTACGTACACATGATAATCTGAGCCCCCCCCCCCCCAACCCCCCATATTATATTTATAAATGGCCATATATATAAGCTATAGTATTTGTGCATTCATATGCACAAACAGTGCTGTGAGATCCAGTGTCCAGATCCTTCAACTCTTTAACAATTTTTCTGTCAATATAAAAATTAATGTTAAATTAGGATTTATATTAATTTATGTAGCTCTCTAGTAAGCGTCAGCATAGTTTAGATTGCAGGTATGAATGCATCATCTAACCTAATAAATATAGCAATGATTTACAGTAATAAGATATGAAACAGTAACTTTTTCTGGCACATTTTACAGTGTGATAAATAGAAAATGTCAAGTCTAGTAGTCCTAGTATCTGACAGTCCATAGTCCAGAAAAGTGTTTTTTTTCAGTGGACTGGTGTGAATGTACTCATGCCAGTGAGGCGATGAAATTAGATGTGTGTGTGTGTGTGTGTGTGTGTGTGTGTGTTTTTTTCATTTGGCCTTGACCAAACTTAAGGTGTGATACAAGACTGCTGAGACTGTCCTGGCAGCCTGTAAAGGAAACAGCATTTCTTTTCAAGAAAGAGTTATAAAACGCCCACTCGTGATCCAAATTTATATCAAATAAAAAAGCAGTGTGAACTGTAAAGGCTCCTCTCTGGTGTGGAATCATTTATTTTGGAGATACGTCCATGCCCAGTTCTCCAGGGCCCGGTGTTGGTGTTATTTTTGCAGCCTGTCAAACCAAATGTACATGGTGTGCCGTTCAATTGTTCGGCTGCTTCCAAGCTGGCTGACTGTGATTGACTGGCAATAAACTATGCTTTGCTTAACTGACAGATCGTGGGCATTACATCAATGGAGAAATTCTGTCATTGGATTCATCATGAGACATATAATATATCTGCAAAGCAAAATATAAGAGTGGTAACTGCTTGATGGGGACGTTGTGGCTCGTGCTGGGTTATCATTACCCATTATGTAAAGCTATTTGGTGGTTTTGCAACGTTTCACGTTGTATGGTCAAGACCTCATCTAGTAGACGTCAGTGTATTGCAAGCAGCCAGAATGGGAGAGTGAGACACTGGGACAGCCAGCTCTCGTCTCGCCCTTTGCTGTTAGGGAGAACTGCAGTTCCCCACCCTCAATGATTGAAAAAGAAGAAACGCTGCCATAACTTTGACCCAAAGAAATGTCATCCAACCCGTTATCGTGTCTCCAACAGCATTGATCTTCCTTGTCATGTTTAATGAGGTAAGCGAATGGAAAAGGGGACGTTCAAAGAGCAGGCGGCGTGCGGGACCTGCTGTATCTCACAGTCAGATTGGTCGGGCTGATAGGTGAGGGTGAGGAAGAGCAGAGGCCCGGGATAAGGGCTCCCCTGGGAAGAGCTGACTGCACTCCAATCTGTAAGGGCCAAGGAAGGTTTTCAGAAAAAGACCAATATCCTAGCTAAGAATTTTGTTTTAAGAACATTTTGTATGAAAAGTTATGAAAACATTTTTCTTGTTTATTCAAACATTATGGGTAATTGCTCACCAATGGATCCTCTGCAGTAATGGGTGCCGTCAGATTGATAGTCCAAACAGCTATTGCAATAATCCACAAGTAATCAACATGATTCCAGTCCATTGATTAAAGTCTTGTGAAGCAAAAAGCTGCGTGTTTGTAATAAACAAATCCATCAAGGCGTTTTCATTTTAAACCATTGCTTCTGGCCAAAACACGAATCCATAATCCATAATAATGCTTCCTCAATTAAAAGTCAATCTCACAGCTTTATACTTCACCAGATGTTAACTGATGGACTGGAGTCATGCTGATTCGTCGATTATTGTGATGTTTTTATCAGCAGTTTGGACTGACGGCACCCATTCACTGCAGAGGATCCATTGGTTATCAAGTGATGTAATGCTAAATTTCTCCATATTTGTTCTGATGAAGAAACAAACTCATCTACATAGTGAATGGCCTTGAATGGTGAGTAAATTTTCAGCAAATTTTAATTTTTGGGTGAAGTAACCCTTTAACTCACTGATATTTAAAGAATGTTACATTAATTCATGAATGGTTTTGAGAAAGCTTATCAAGCCTGATAACTTTAAAAGACTGTTCTATTCATTTTTCTACAAGAGCATTTTGTTTGTAATTTTAAGACAACCTTTATTTTTACAATGTGAGGTATAATGGAGTCTAGAAGAGAAAGAGAAAAAGAAAGGGGAGAAAGAATATGAGACTTTGATATGCATGGCCAGGCATTTTTTTTTATGTGCCTGCCTTCCCAGTCTGACTGTGTGTGCTCCAGGGCTCATAAAGCAGACCTTTGGCTGGGGACCTCTGGATTTAGTTGGGCAGGACGTTTGTAAGTGTTGCTTGAATGCACCGCCAGGCGGAACAGCACCCGGAGGACTCTTAAGTCTGTGATTTTTGCTTGCTGCTGGCGACGTGAGTTTTATCCTGCTTCCAGCTCAATCCTATATGTGTCATTCGCAGCCTGTGTGATCATGGAGCAGAGAGGCTGCAGACATCGCGGCCTATTAAAAATGGAAATCATTCCATTCTGACTTCACAACTTATCATCATACTACTATAATTCTGTTTGAGGGATCCGTCTTGTTGGTGTTTTTGAGTCTGTTATAATAGAATATGATACTTATGCACAAGCCTGTCAGGTGCAGGCCTACTGTAGTTTCAGGAGATGAACAGAGTAACAGCATAGCTTCAGACTAAAAAAGGACTAAGGAGTCATTGGCTTCATTTAGCAGTCAAATAAATAAGTTATAAAATATGATTGTGATAAAAATACTGTAGTTGTTGAAAGGTACTTAAGTTAATTCAGTGCAGCTACTTTGCCTTTTAACAACAGTCATCTGCTACAGTTAAGCTATTTATGTGCGGTGATGAAGGATTTCTCTTGTTTCTTTTCTTTTTTTAAATAATGTATTCCAACAACTATGTTGTGATCGTGTAGCTTTAATTACACATTGTCATTCGAACAACCAGTCAATAGACAAATACGACTCAAACAAACGTTTTCCGGTTCATTTCGAATCAGGCTAAACCGAAAAATGACTCATGATTCAGCGATTCGAGATAGCAGCTCTGAGGGAGTCGCTGTCTGAGTGAATCTATTTAAAACGCCAACGCGTTCAAGACTGTTTAGTGAATCTTTTTGACTGATTCATTAAAAAGAACCGATTCATTTGTTCACGAATCGGACACTGAGGGCTCGCGCTGTGTTTGTTGGTGAGTGGAGGTAACATATGGCGCGCAATGTAGAGGTAAGTACGCTACCTCAGGTGATGATATCTGATGAAACTGCATATTCACGCAAATTTATCTGATTTATTGTTTAAATTATTGTGGCAAATGTTTATATTTTGTTGCATTTGTGAACAATTAGTCGCAGTCTTGAGTCCTGCAGCGTCACAGCCAGTGTCTCCAGTCCGGTGTGACATATTATAGAAATGCTAAGACTGAAAGACAAACTTGTTCATGTAAATAATCTCGCAGTGCTGCCAGACACACACACACACACACACACACACACACACACACACACACACACACACACACACACACACAGGCAGCATAAAAAAATATTTCTGGCCCTAATGTTTTGGAGCTGTATTGGTTGGAAAATGATGAATGGAATTGATGGTTTGGTTGCATTTGCGCAATGATTTGGCAATAGCACAGACCTTTTCAAAGCAATTTTGTACAGCAGGAAGAGAATGACAAATTCCTATATGACTCCCTTCATCTTCTGCAGAGAGAAAAGTGTTCATTATTCACCATATGTCAGTGACTACTCTCTGAGGAGAACATTTGGAAGATAAGGCAGATAACTCAGGCATGCAGTGCAGCAACCTTACTCTTTAAACATGAAACACAGGTCCAAAACACTATTACTGTCACTACTACCATAATTCTCCCTTGAGGTGTGTAAATAACGTCATCACACAGTTGGTAGGAGTAACCAGTGGGGCCAGTGTTATATGTCGCTCTTGAAGTCACTGCGTGAGTCTGGGGTACCATAAAAGTCACTGTAAAGTTCGCATTTGCCTGCCTCGGGCTGAAGCTTATATTAAATGTAGCAGGTTTGTCTCACTCAGTAGGGCAAAGTTGGCAGAGAGAAACTTTTTAGTGCACTGCTGAAATAGCTGGACATCAAATCAAGGGTGCAGTATAAATCTATTAGAGCCAAACTCCACACAAATATTTCCGGTCAAAACTGTTTTTTTTCTTACACCTATGGTGCAGACGGTGCTTTTGCATACAGCCAAGCATATAATGCTTTTTCCACTGTGGATATGAGTTTATGTTCCTGACCTTGATGTTAATACCAGTGAACCATTTTTTTCAGCAAATGAATGTAATTATGAATCATTTAGTCATTTTTTTTCTTGCCACTTTTTCTAGAAAAAAAGTGGTCTGCTTTAAAACAAAGGCGATGTATGTGCTTCACAACTCTTGGTGAGATTAATAGTGTGTTCATCCATATTTTACCAGGATTTCTGTCTTCATAAGCAAATAATATATGTATGACAGCACAAAAGTTTGTCAAAACATCAGATTGAGGACATCACTTTGTTCCAATATGATTGCACAAGTGGAGATTTATATCTAATTGACTCAGGCTAGTTATTATACTTTTTACTCCAGTAAATATTTCTTTTGTCTTTTTTTTTTAAACAAAAGTTCATATTTATTAGATTTTTCTTAGCAAAATATAAACAATAAAACAATTCTGAAGGTCAAATGATTCATGAAAAAGCAAAAGTGTAAAACATAAAATGCAAAAAAATAAAATAAAATAAAATTGGCCAACAGAAATGGTAATTGATTGTATAAATTGTAGGGAAAATATGCATTCGAACAAGATGTTTCCTGCTCGAGAAAACACCAATTTATGTAATTAAGTTGGCTTGAGAAAGCCAACTTACTGAAATCCGATTTAAACTTATTATTATTATTATTAAGTTGGCTTGAGAAAGCCAACTTACTGAAAT